>CM073582.1:22878972-23134315 GCA_037074715.1 Magnolia kwangsiensis
ACGATTATTTTGGATATGAGCACAACCGCTTGTGGGATCTTATCTAACCAAATCTAAAATTTCTAGATTTATATCAAAAAAATAAATAATAAAAGTACTTTCTTGAAATTCAAAACATGAATCAAAATATTGAATATTAAATATGACATAAATGCGATGCTGGAATCATAAAGATGTACTGAATGCTACACTATCATGAATGCAATAATAAAATTAAATAATCATCACATCTTGCAATACCGTACCTAGGTGTATGGTCACGTTGTATTAACGCCCATACACTGATACCTCGTTGTGAGGGATCCATTTATACGTTAGCTGGTCAGACTACTGCTCCAGTTGTACCTCTGACGTATGTCTGCGTATACAATTGCACTCATACGTTGTACACAAAGGAGACTCCGAAAGATCCAACAGGTTCTAGGGTCTTCACCTAAGGAACACAATTGCCCTACTTGTTAGCTTTAAGGTCTCTCACTCAAAGAACACGATTGCCCTACTTTCTGACTTTAGGGTCTTTCACCCAAGGGACACGATTGCCCTACTTGCTAATACCACAATCATTTCCTCATTTTTCTTTCTTTTTCCACAATTCCATAATCAGTAGAGATGAATACATGTCATGAATTATTCCAAAATCAGTAGGGAAATAATTTAATTGTTTAAATCTCCATACAACAATGCAAGTTCTATACAAAATGTACAGAAATTCGATGCCGTAAAAATTCAATTCCTGAAATTTATTGAAACATCAAGCTATTTTCTTTGCCTTTTTTAAAAACAAAAGAAACTAAAATTTATAATCAAATTAATTAATATTAATTTAAACCAATTAATTTAAATCAATTACTTTAACGTAGATGTAAGGTCTAAATCTTAACACCTGATTTCAGAAATGAAAGTTACATTAAAATCTAACTCTACAAGTTAATCAGATTCAGTAAATACTAAAATTTAGAAAAGTAGATATTAGGTATAAAGGAATTTAAAAATATTAATTTAAAGTCATTATGTCAAAAAAAAATTTTTAAATACATAAAATCAGAAAGTTCACAAATGAAGGAGAATCACCTACCTAATATTTGGACCGTCGATTTCTGGACTAGACCATACACCCACGACCTACTTAGCGTCACATGCTAGACCTGACCCACGATTACACTCTCAACGAGTTTCTCCCGCTGACGCAACACATAGCATTAACTTGCTGTCTACACACGCTAGATGCGTGAGAAGTTGAGTTTCAGGACACCATCTACCAAAAGAAAATAACACATAAGTGATCTATTTGATGAATGGTTTGTATTCCAGGTTAGTCTGTTTTACCATGGTTGTTTCTAATCAAGGTTATCTACTGTTCATGTTATTGGGTTGATATGGTATGTAAGATGAATCACTATTTTACAATTGAAAATATCAATAATATAAATTTTTATTTCTAATTAATAATTCTAACTATCATTTTGTTGAAACTTTAATAATTCAAATACTTAAATAAAATATTTTTTTTACTATTATTTAATTTAGGAATTACTGTGAAATAATGTACAAGAAATTTTATTTAAATTCTAACTTTAATTAAATCAACTTTTTACTTAAATAATGTTAAATATTAACATAAAAATATTTATTACTTTTATTCACTAAATTTTAAAATTAAAATTTTTATTTTATTTATCACATAAAATTAACAAATATATACATACATACATACATACATACATATATATATATATATATATATATTATTCTAATTTAATTATATATATATATATATATATATTGAAATAACTTGATTATTTTATAACAAATTTGTAAGACCCGTATCTTAGTCCGTACCGTTCCATAAACTTCTGCAGTCTTACCGGTCGAATTCCGGCAACCTTCGACCCTTAATCGATATTTGCGCGCAACCCTGATTCGTATGCCGTCAACCCGAAGTCGGCTCAACCCAAGATCTTTACCAGTGCGATCGCGTCGTCGCTGCGGTTTCGATGCCGCGTCTTGCGCGTCGAAGCGGTACCCAATCCAGGAGATGTGGGCCCGCGTTCAGTTTGAAGAAAACGCTGCACGTTGTGGGTATCGAGGGAATCTCTACAATACGTCACATCAATCAACCAATGTACAAATCAAGTACATTCCATCACAAGCCATCACTCACCCATATCCCTCTCTTCACCAAGTCAATAATACCCATGCCCAACCATTCCTTTCTTACCAAAAGTCAAAAGAAACCATACCCTCCATCCCATCTCCCTTACAACAACCCATCCTATCTCTCATTTTCTTACTCCATTCCAAGCACCAAGGAAGCATCCAACGTCCAAGCAAGAGAGCTCCATGAGAGAAGCTTTGTGTGGCCCACTCCCTACTACTCAATTTTACATCTTAGCCATCCAATCATCATCTTCCTCCATTAAAGTTGAAGACAAGGAGTTAAGGAGTCCATGGAGCTTAAAAGAAGTGAAATTGGCGGGTGCCTCATTTCTCTCCCTCTCTCTCTCTCTTTTGTGATGACCGTGTGGCCCTCTTGAATTTTTATGGTCCATCAAGCCGTCCAGATCTCCTAGATGGTGTTGGACTGTTGAAGGGTGCTGTAGTGGGCCGCCCTGATGATGGATGAGTTGTTCCATGCCGTCCATATGACGACTATGTGGGGCACACCATGATGCGTGTATTTTGCATCCACACTGTCCTTGTAGACTTTGGGTCCCACGCTGCATGATGACAACAGATTCTGTGGGTCCCACCAGTGTTTGTGTTAGATCCACCAACGTCCGTCCATTTTAGCCGGATCACGAACCCACCTTGATGACCGTGATCTTGACCGTTCATGCATTGAGTGTCTAGCAGCAGTTGCTGCTTGACTGTTTGAAATAATGAGAGAAGGCAGGTCATTCCAAGAGCTGGTGGGTCCCACACGTGTGGACCCACCTTTAATATATACATACATGTGTTATCCACGCCGTCCATATACCGGACGGGTGAGGCCCACCTTGTTTGTATCGAGGCTGCACTATCCAGACATTTGGACGGTGTTATGCCACCATGACATGTATTACATCATACCGTCCATCCGTGGCCCACCCCACACGTGTGGGTGGGACCTACATTGATGTATCTGCACCGTCCAGATCTTCTGGACGGTGGCAACCCACCCTCTGTGTGTGTATATCCTGTCTAGGGACAGGGACTGGCCGTTTTCAAAAATAAAAAAAATAATAAAATAAATATATATATATATATATATATAATAATATATCATGTGGCCCCACGTGGGACCCACCGTGATATTGGCAACGGATTGGCTAGTGTACACCACACCAGCAAACAGCTGGTGTAAATGACGTCAACAGGTTCAGTGGGTCCCACGGGATGTATATGTTACATCCAAGCCATCCAGATGGTGGGACCCGCAGCTGGACTGACGTCAGTAGATTATTTGGGTCCCACGTGATTTATATTGTTTCATCCACACCGTCCAAGTCACATGGACAGTGCTGGACTTAATGGACGGTACTATGTGGGCCAACCATGATGTATTTTTCCATCCAACCTGTCTGTCCGTTTGGACAGGACGTGGGACCTACCCACACGTGCTGCACGTGTGGGGTGGGGCCACCTTGATGCATGATTATATCCACGCCGTCCATCCAACTACAGTAGCAAGGTGGCTGTGTATTGACACCGCCCAAAGTCTGAGCCCCACCATGAGATATGTGTTTAATCTAACCATCCATCCATTTGCGTGGGATTTACCCCACACGTGTGATACGTGTGAGGGTGGGGCCCACCATACGTACGTGATATCTCGGCCGTCCATCCAGCAGGGCTGGGACGGCGAGCCACATGAGGTATGTGTTATGTCCAGTCGTCCATCTGGACGCTGGATGTTCCTGTCCAGTTATATATATATATATTAAATTTTATATATAATATATAAATATGTACTGTATCTATGGGGCTGCACCACATGGTACCCACCTTAAAGTATTTGTTATATCCCCACCATCCAGCATGTCTAGACGGTGCAACCCACCTGTATGTGTGATCATTTACACCATCCATTGCACTAGACGTGGGGCCTCACCTTGATGGACGTGTTGAAATCCAAGCCATCCAGCCCAACTGAACGGTGGGCCCTGTCATGATTACATGTGCTTTATCCTGTCCGTCCATTCATCTGGACTGTCCATTTATGCAGACCATAACAACAAAAAGGCTGCTGTATAAAACGACAACAGGTGTTGTGGAAGTGAGGAATCCTCACCGTCTATCTGAACGATGGGACCCTAACTGAATGTGTATATTCTATATACTGTCCATCCATTTCTACGTGGTGGGCCAGAGGCATGTGGGATCCTCACCATCCAGCCATATGGACGGTGGATACACCACGAGGTATTGTGTTATCCAAACCGCCCATTCACGTGTGGATTCCACACATGTCAGGGGTCTGGTCATAAGGTATGTTTTATATCCTAACCGTCTATCTGTGGGTGGGTCAACATCCCACCAGCAATACAAATGATGTATTGATGTCAGCGAATGGTATGGGTTTTGACCGTGATATCCAGACCGTCCATCTGTTTTATATCGACGTTGTCCATATGTTGGACGAGCAGCAGATAGCTGCTGTAGTAACGTCATCAAGTTCCGTGGGCCACGCCATAATGTATATGATATAGCCGCACTGTCCAAATGGTTGGACGGTGGGCCATGCCGTGATGTATATGTTATATCCAGCCATTTATCAGGTGGACCACACTGCAAAAATCAGTGGAGATTGAATGTCCACCAATAAAACTGTTTGGGATCGCAGAAGGTTTAAATCCATATGAAATTATTTTTCCCTTTTAATTCAGGCCTTGGTGAATAGATTAGATGGAAAATAAATGTGATAGTGGGCCTTGTGAAGTCTTAACTGTGAAAATCATTATCTCCACCGTTATTTATAGTATGGTCCAGATGATCTTTCGACATGATTCATTTTGTAATAATGCTATAAAAGATCTCTGTCTATAGATGAATCGTGTGGTTGGTTTGGGCCCATTCGACTTGGCCCATTTGATTTGACACATATGATTCGACCCATTTGATTCGGCTCATTAGTGCGACCCATTAATGTGGCCCACTTGATGTATATTGGCCCATGGTTTGAGACCCATGGTGATGTATTAGGGCCCATAGGTCGAGGCCCATTGCGATGTATTTGGGGCCCATGGTTTGAGACCCACTATGATGTGTATAGGGCCCATGGGTTGAGGCCCATATCGATGTATTTATGGCCCATTGTTGAGGCCCACCTTGGCATTTATAAGGCCCATTTGATGTATATGAGACCCATGTGTAGGGCCACACACTGTGTATTGAGGCCCATGTGCAGAGCCCACCCGTTGTGTATATGAGGCCCTAAGAAGTGGCCCAATGTGATGCACATGTAGCCCTTGTACGAGGCCCATTACGATGTATATTAGGCCTTTGTGTGAGGCCATGGGCCCACTGCATGTTCGGCCCCATGTGGGCCACTCCTTGGAAATAATGTTGGTTAAATGTCCACATTGATGAGCCGTGATGGTTAAATGTCCATATTGTGACCTTCCTTTAGGCCTGGATAGGATCATTTTCATCATCCTCTAGTGGGTTACCCCAAATGAATGGGCCCCATTAGTATTGCTTAAACTATCATCGGCCACCCATCTATAAACCCTGTCTTGAGACCGATTACCGATTATGATTGTTGTGGTCGATTGACCGATTACCGATTGAGGCGATTATCGAGACTGATTACCGATCGTGGCCGATTGTCGATTGACGTGGCCGATTGTTGATTCTGATTGTCATGGTCGATTGACCGATTCCGATTATCGAGGTCGATTATCGGTCAATGCCAATTATTGTGGCCGATTGTCAATTCCGATTGTCGTGGTTGATCGTCGATTCTGATTGTCGAGGCCCAATGTGATGTATATGCGAGTTGTATTTGAGGCCCATTGTGATGTGTATCCAACCCGTGATTAAGTCCCAACGTGATGTATATGCGGCTTATGTGATGAGGCCCACTGTGATGCATTTAAGGGCTAGGCGATAGAACCCATTGTAATGTATGTTAGGCCCATGTAAAAGGCCCATCGTGATGTATATTAAACTCTTGAGTGAGGCCCATGGTGTTGTATATTTGGCCCTTGTGTGTGGCCATGAGTCCACTATATGTTAGGCTTTATGTGGGTCGTTCCTTGGGGGACAATGTTGGTTAAATGTCCACGTTGTCGTTGTCGATGTCGATTGTCAATGTCTGTTATTGATACCGGTTATGAGTATGTGACTGCATAGTATCATGATATATGCCCATACGCATCGTCTACATGTCTTTTATGAGATATGATTGACCATTGCATATATCATAGTGTTGGTTGTTAGGAGACTCCCTGATAGGTGGAGATTGTCTCACATGAGCGCACGATATGCGCATGATTGATACATGACTGGATTACATGACTCATGCATCTTACATTACATTGTGTTGTACTGTACACCCTAGCGACATCAGGGTCGTAGCTTCCACAGGCATTTCGTGGATGGCTAGATAGGATACCAAAAATCTGTTCTACATGGGGTGCTATAGATATCCCTGGGTGAAAGTCCCTAAATCCTCTTGGTTCCAAAGGTTGCTCCAATGTCTAGACCGAGTGGGTAGATGAGCGTTGAGTGTCGATTACCAGATGGCTGCGCTCTCCACTGTGTCGTAGTCGATTGGAAGGGGGTGCGGCCTTACCTGCCTGAGAGGAGGGGGCAATGCTAGGCTGAGTCTGACCAGCTCGAGGAATGGGTCCGCTATCGACAAGCCGGGCCCGATATTGGCAGGTGGATAGTGAGGTCTCTTCCACTCACCTTATTACGCGCGATGGGGCGGCAATGTGGTTTGGAGTATAATAGACCCCGGTGATTTTCCAGAGAGGAACTATACATGATATGTGGACTTATTAGATAAGAGTTGTATGCTCATTCATTCATTCATTCATTCACTCACTATCCACTCGGGCTGGTGGTGCGCAACTAATTATTGTGTACCTTCGTTATGGCAAGAATTTCGGTTGGGCACGTGACTAACCTGAGATCAGGAGTTTACCACGTTAAGTCTGACTATCCAAATTTAGGTATAGGACTGGTTTGGATAGAAGTCCATTGTGGCGGACCCCGTAGCCTACGATATTACGTACTATCATTCCGACTTCACACTCCAAGCATGGTCATTTCATTCGCATCGCATATTGCATTACATCCGCAAGCATATGACATTTTAGGTTGTTATGTTTCTACACTTATATGGCCTAGATAGACTTAGCAGGATTTGTATATTGCATTGCATCCTCGGCATCTGATATTTAGCTCTTTATGATTCTTTATTGCATAAATGTTATATATTGCGTATCTTGATATTTATTGACTTATGGACTTGTCAGTATTTCTGCTTATTCCGATGATGTACGAATATGAATTACCGGTATTTTTGGTATTGTATGATTATGACATTATATTGAATACTTGATACTTATCTTGTGCGCACACTTACACCACCCTCTAAGCTTTCTATAAGCTTATGCACGATAGATGCATGCAGGTGATGATAGGCTGCAACAGTGTTGAGCTTGGAGCGTGCGGTGGTCTTCTGGAGCTTGATTCTCTATTTATGTATTTCCCATTCAGTATTGTATTCAAATGATTATATTAGTGGATATGTGATGATGATGTTGTCGTTGTGAATTGGGTAATCTTGTGGTTATGCTTATTACTAGTTAAATGTACATTTCAAAAAAAAAAATTCTCCTTGTAGGATCTCAGGATCGGAATCTGGCATATGAATGCTAGGAGCCGATAATGGGGTACTACGGAGGCTGTCGGCACCGGATTCGGCGATCAGGATTCATATGAATCCAATTTTCGGGTTTGGGGCGTGACAAAATTTTAATTTCTCTTTGATAATTTATTGAGAATGTATATTTAGGTTTAATCGATAAATTATTTAAATTTTAATTTAAACAAAAATTTTGAACTACAAGGAAAAGATTTTTTTTTTAATAAGTTAAAAATCTAATATTATACTTTATTAAAATTTTAATTTAATAAAGTTTTAAATATACATTACTCACTTGAATTCCAAAATATAGAAATCTAATCAATTTAGTTTCAATTCTAAAATTTTGAAAAAATTTCTTAAACTTAAGTTCATTTAAATTTAAATTAATTAACTCTTTAAAAATTTTAGATTTGAAATTTAGATTTTTAATCTTTACATAAACAAAAATATTACACTGATTTCTATAATATAACATTAATAATGTAATTAAATTATTATTTAATAATTTAAGCTAATCTATCTTAAAATTTTTAATCTAATTATTTTAAATCTAAATTCAAAATTTTATTATTATTTATTTTTATATTTAAATTTAATAAGTTAAAGGAAGTCATTAATTTATACTTTGGATACTATTATTTTTTTAACTTCATTTTAAATTAAAATATTTTTTTATAATTTATTCTAAGTATTATAAATTATAGGAATTTAAATTTTTGGCTTACTTTTTTTTACTTGATTATATATATATATATATATATATATATATATATATATATATATATATATATATATATATATATATATATATATATAATTTGGATTAATTACACGATTAAATTTAATAACTAACATACTCATTAATTTAAAATATTTTAAAAGTAATTCAAATTTACTAATTTAAATAAATTCATAAATTAATTTGAATTTAACCTATTTTTAATAATTTACTTTTATATTAATTAATTTTTAACAATTTAGGAATAATTTATATTTAATTTTTAATATTTTAAAAAATAAGAATTAATAAATTAAAATATAAACTTAAATAAATTATATATTGTATTCTGTATAATTTTTTTTTCTCACTTTTCAAAAGGACAGAAAAAAAGCAATTAATATTTATTCTAATCAAACAAACTTAAATTAGATATTTTAACTTAGAATTAAAGTCTAAATTTAGCAAATTTAATTTAATATACCTAAAACTAAATTTCAAATTTGATGTTAGAATAAAATTAAACTTTATGAATCAATCAAATTAAATTAATATTAAATTCAAAAATATAAACATCATGTATAAATGAATTTGATAATTATATTTATAAGAAATTTATTTCAAATTTTAATTCTCAGAAATATATAAAAATAGAAAATTCATAAATTAGTAGAATTACCCACATAATAATCAACTGAAAATAATATTCCAATTAAAATTTTGGAATAAATAATCATCATAATTAACTGAAAATGATAAACTTCAGGATAAGATCACCTACCTCAAAAATCCGATGATCCGACCTTGCTCAAATCTCCATCTCTCTCTCTCTCTTGATTTACAGAGTTTTCTCTCCCCCTCTCTCTCCTTTTGATATGATTAAATCTTTGTTTATATCTTTTCTTCCTTTTTAATGGATGTGAGGAATGAGGTGGAAGAGTAGGGAATTTGGGCAATTTCGTTTTGTGGGAGGGTTTGGTGCCCATTACCGTACAAAAAGGAAGGAAGAATGGAGAAGGTGGGTTAGGCGGCGGCGGAAGATAAAATTTTTATTTTTATTTTTTTAAAGATATGGTAGGTCCCACTAACGATGATATGAATCTACTCTGTCCATCATCTCGGCCTGACCATTAGATGATATAAGGTCAAAAATGTGGCTGATCCAAAACTCAGGTGAGCCTCACACAAGCGGATGGTGGGGTTAGTTCCCACAAAAAATGGGTTGTTCTCGATTTTTATTTTATTTTTTAACAATAATCTAATGGTTAAGATCAATTTAATCTCAGTGCACAGTCAATAGTTGATGTTGGCTAGATTTGGATTATTTAATAATTAAACACGTGGTCTTAAGTATATGAGTTAAGAGAGTGCATTATAAATAAACTTATGTATATTCTACCAAAATCATGTAATCATTAATGACATTAATTAATAGTTGGCACTAAACAAAACAATCACACATATCAACGGTCATAATTTGCATGAGCCGATAGATGCATGTGTGCATGGATGCGTGGATGTATGCATGGATCTATGTGTGTATAGTACTCCAATAAAGGCAATTGTACATACATGTATGTGTACGCACGTGCAAATCCTGGGTCATTACATTTTATATCCGTGCCTACCATCTGTGGGGCACACTTTATTGACTTCTAGAAGGTGGCTGGACAATCTAGCGCTGTTGGCACCATCTAGCTGCTTAGACGAGAAAGGAAAACACAATTAGCAGCTTGATCCAGAGCTTTGTGGGCCACCCACGTATGATGCATGTGTTTTATCTAAACCACCCATTCATGGACCCCATCCTCTGCACGTGTGGCACCACACCATCCAACAAGGGACGTGGGTCATCACGTGGGCCCCACTCATTGCATGTGTGCAACCTCCTGGCCATCCGTCCAGTGTTTTTAGACGTTAGATGGTGGTGTGTGTGTGTGTATATATTATATTTTAATAATATATTGTTATATCATGTGGGCCCCACATGGGACCCACCATGATGTATGCCTTCATCCTCACCGTCCACTATCTGGGATGGTGGGACTTGCCTCACCATGATGTATGGTTCTTATCCATACCGTCCATTTTTTTGGGACGTGTGGACCACTACCACGTGAGCCCCTTTGTGATGTATATGTTATCTGCATCGTCCATCTGACGGTGATGTGTGTTGTCAGATGGATGGTGCTGTGCAAGCTCACCTTGATGATATGTGTTTATCCCACACCGTTCATCTATATATCCAACCGTTCATTTGATAAAGGCCACCAGCTGCAGCTGCTGTGTAGAGTCAGTAGGCTCGGTGGGCCAGCGTGATATATGTGTTTTAATTATTGTCCATCCAAGACATGGGGCCCACTCCACACATGTTGCACGTGTGGAGGTGAGACCCACCTTGATGTATGCATCCTATATTTGTACCTTCTATCTGGACGGTGCTGTGTGTGTAGGCCCTACCATAATGTATTTGCACGCCCATGCTGTCCACCTGTTTTGGACAGGCCGTGGGACCCACCCCACACATGCTGCACGTGTGGGGGTGGGGTTCACCTTGATATATGTATTCTATACCCGCACCATCCATCTCTAGATGGCGCTGCGTGAGCCCACCTGTAATGTATGTACGACCTATTGGTGCAGCTCATGATGTAGCCCACCTGTGATGTATATATGGCCCATTAGTGCAGCTCATGGATGTAGCCCACCTGTGATGTATATACGGCCCATTAGTGCGGCTCATTGATGCAGGCCACTTGATGTATATTTGAGGCCCATGTGCAGGGCCTATTTGTAATGTATATAGACCCATGTGTAGGGCCCACCTATTATGTATTTGAAGCTCATGGGTTGTGGCCCATTGTGATGTATTCCAGGCCTATGGGCAAGGCCTGATATGATCTGTTTATGACCCATATGATGAGGCCCATTGAGATGTATTTCCAGCCCATGCGATGCGGCCCATAGTGATGTGTATTAGGCCCATGTATTGCGACCCATTCGATGCATATGAGTCTCGTTGGTGCGGCCCACTGATACGACCCATGCTGATTGTATGAGGCCATGGGCCCACAATATGTTTGGCTCTATGTGGACCATTCCTTAGGAGCAATGTTGGTTAAATGTCAACATTGATGGGTGATGATAGTTAAATGTTCACATTGTGACATTCCCTTAGGCTGATTATCAAGGCCGATTATCGATTCTGATTGTCGAGGCCTACTCCGATTGTCAAGACCAATTCCGATCGAGGCCGATTCTGATTATCGAGGCCTATTATCGAGACCGATTCCAATTGTCGAGGCCGATTCTGATTTTCGAGGTCGACTTCGATTGTCGAGGTCGACTTCAATTGTCGAGACCGATTCCGATCGAGGTCGATTGTCGAGGCCGATTCCGATTCTAATTGTCGACACCAAATCTGATTGTTGAGGTTGATTCTAATTGTCAAGGCTGATTTCGATTATGATTGTCGAGGCCAATTATCGACGCCAATCCCGATTGTCGAGGTCGATTCTGACTCTGATTGTCGAGGCTGATTGTTGTGGCCGATTTTGATTGTTGAAGCCGATTGTATAGGCCGATTATTGAGGTCAATTATCGAGGCTGATTTTGAGTGTCGAGGTCGGATATCAAGGTCGATTGTCGAGGCCCAATGTGATGTATATGCGACCTGTATTTGAGGCCCATTGTGATGTGCATTCGGCTCGTGTTTGAGGCTCAATGTGATATATATGCGACTCGTATTTGAGGCCCGTTGTGATGTGTATTTGGCCTGTGTTTAAGGCCCGATGTGATATATATGAGGCTTATACGAAGAGGCCCATTGTGATACATTTAAGGGCCAGACGATGGAGCCCATTGTGATGTATGTTAGGTCCATCTGAAAGGCCCATCGTGATGTGTATTAAACTATGAGTGAGGCCCATGGTGTTGTATATTTAGCCCTTGTGTGAGGTCATGGGTCCACTATATGTTAGGCTCTATGTGGGTCATTCCTTAAGGGTAATGTTGGTTAAATGTCCACATTATCGAGGTTGATTGTCGATGCCGGTTATTAATGCCGATTATGAGTATGTGACAGCATAACATCATGATACATGCCCATACACATCATTTGTATGTATGCCATGAGATGTGGTTGACCATTGCATATGTCATTGGGCAGGTTGTTATGAGATTCCTTGATAGGTGGAGGTTATCTCATATGAGCGCATGGTATGCGCAGGATTAATGCATGACTAGATTGTATGACTCATGCATCTTGCATTGTGTGTTGTGATTACTATACGCCCTAGCGACATCAGGGTCTTAGCCTCCACAAACATATCGTGGATGGCCAGATGAGACACCGAAAATCTGTTATTAGCATCAGGTTGCCATAGATGACCCTAGGTGAAAATCTCTAAACTTTCTTAGTATCAGAGGACGCCTCAACGTCGAGACCTATGAGTGCATGAGGGTCGTATACTAGTAGATCACGTTTTCCACTGTGTCGTGGTCAGTTGGGAGGAGGTGTGACCTTACTCGCCTGAGCGAGGGGGCATTATTTAGGTTAAGTTTGATCAGCTTGAGGAATAAGTCCGCTATCGACGAGTCGAGCCCGATATTGGTAGGCAGATAGTGAGGTCTCTTGCACTTACCTAGTTGTGCGCTCGGATAGGGGCGACAAGCTGACATAGAGTATAATAGACCCCGATGATGATCCCAGAGATGTACAGTACTGATATGTGAACTTATTGAGGAGTTGTATACTCAACATTTTACTTATTCATTCATTTACTATCCACTCGGGCTGGTGGTGCGTAACTATTTGTTATGTGTACCTTCGCAATGGACAAGATTTCAGTTGGAGCACGTGACTAACTTGAGATCGGGAGTTTACCGCATTAAGTCTAACTATCCAAATTAGGTATGAAACTGGTTTGAATAGAAGTCTCTTGTGATGGACCTCATAGTCTGCGATACTACATACTATCATCCTGACTTCACACTCCTGCATGGTCATTCGCACCGAATATTGTATTGCATCCCTGGTATCTGATACTTGACTCTTTATGACTACTCATTTGCATAGTTGATTTATATTGTGTACTCTAATATTGTATAACTCATGGACTTGTCAATATTTCTGTTTACTCTGAAATCATATGATTTATGGTCTCGCCAGTATTTTCGACATTGTATGATTATGACATTGTATTTGTGTGCTTGACACTTATCTTGCGCACACACTTTCACCACCCTCTAAGCTTTCTATAAGCTTATGCACGTTAGATGCGTGCAGGTGGCATTGGTCGTAGCGGCGTTTAGTATGAAGCGTGCAACTGTCTTCTGGAGCTTTAATTTTATTTTGACATATGTATTTTCCTTTCAACATTGTATTCAAAGTTTATATTAGTAGATATGTGATGATGATGTTGCTTTTGTGATTTGGATAAACTTATGGTTATGCTTCTTACGATATAAATGTATGTTAGAAAATTCTCTTTATAGGATCCCAGGATCAGAACCTTGCATATGGGCGCTAAAAGCCGAGAATGGGATACTACGGAAGTCGTCGGTACTGGATTCGGCGATCGGGATTTCTGTGAATCCAATTTTCGGATTTGGGGCGTGACATATTCGGTGTGTAATGATTTTCAAAAGACGAAAAAGTGAGAGGTTTTCATAAAATAAAAAAAAAAAATTTTAAGAAATAAAGAATCTCTATGATTATTCAATTCTCTTCTAAAAATTTATGCAAATTAGGGAAGGAAATCTTACCTCATTTTGTCCCTTGATTTTATGATGATATTCTAATATTGCTTATTTAAGGTAGGAAATCTCTCCTCAATCTATACCAATGAGAGAAGAGAGCAGAACGTCGTGTCACAGGCCCACTATAGGGTTGGACATTTGCACCAAAGATCGTCCACAACAAGAACCTCACACATCGTGATCACAAACTTGAGCCTCTTCTCTCTCACCACCATACGTGGAAGGCTCTCTATTACTCTCTTTAATTGAAATAAAAATATTAATTTTTTTATTTTTATTTTTAATAATATGGACCGAGTTAGGATTTGGACCCAACTTTTGAACTCCTATTCTACCAGCAAACACATTCCCAAATGCTAATTCATGCATATAACTAAAATTAATGGTCTTGACATGATTTCTAATATGCTATCAATTTCACACACATTAAATATGCCAACCTAAACAATTTTTTAAAGGGGTGTTTGTTTTTTCAATTACATATGTAAATAGGATAAATAGTTAATAATTGCTTTTGAATGATGTTTGTTTAAAGTGGGAAACACCTTAGTAATTATGCCTTGAAAACAATACTAAAAAGTATGAAATGGATTAGAGCTTCAATACAATCAAAATTTGTAGGTCCCACAGTTATGTATGTATGTGATCTACATTGTCCATCCATTTTACCATTTCATTACAGGTCATAAGAAAAAAAGAAAAGAGAATAGATTAGAAGCTCAAGTGGACCACGCCGCATGAAACAAGGGAGCTAATGACATCCACCATTCATATTTGAAACCTTTATAAGGCCCATAGAGATGTGTATCTATCAACTAACGTGTTCAGAAGATCACACTAACATGTGTGAAGCATATACACGAATGTGAGCTCCATTCAGAACTTTTGTAGCCCTCGGGAAGTTTTCATTGTTAGGCATTCAAATGTCACCATTTCTTATAGTGTTGTCCACTTGAGCTTTAGATTTGCCTCAATTTTGGCTTCATGCCCTACATAAGCTTGTAGAATAGGTGGTCGGCATGGATAAGATACAAACATCATGGTGGGCCCCACAATTTTTATGTGCAGACTTGTACGAATTCAATTATTTGAATGTAAGATTTTTCAAACAAGTTCAAGATTGATGTCCTTGATCCATGTCCATTTACCAGTAAATGAATATGTAAACGAAAAAACCAAACGCCCGTTGGATGATATACTGATGATGTTACATGTTAAAGTGCTTGAAGTTTCTATTTCTGTGCACAAATGCCAGGAGTTTCACCGTACTCATAAATTGGAGATTGCCAAACGCACATTGTACATTAAACCACCTAATAAAACAAAATCATGGACTGATGTCGGTGGTGTGATTTGTCGGCGCACAAGAATAAAGAAGTCATTTCCAAACTCAAGTGAAAACAAAATTCCAAGGGTTCTAAAGAAAATGGGGCAGAGAAAACCGGGTTTACACGGCTCCCAGTATACAAAGCTATGTGGGGACTACCATGATGCTCCTGTTACATCCATTTCATCCATCCGTTTCTTCAGCTCATTTAAGTATATGAGCCAAAACATGATGGATATCCAAAAATCAGGTGGGCCATTCCACAGAGAACAGTGGGGATGGAGACTAGGACCGTTGAAACCTTCCAGGGCCGCTGTGATGTTTAGATACCATCCAGACCATTCGTAAGGTGATTCCCAACGGACGCGGTTTTCATGCCAGAGCCTTTCGCAGGACGTTCACTTAGGTGAGGATGTTTTTTTTGAGAAATCTATTCCATCCATCCGTTTTGTGAGCTCATTTTAGGACTTGAGACCAAAAGTAAGCATGATCCAAGACTCAAGTGGACCGCACTAAAGGAAAATGTATGTAAGAAATTCCTGCCGTTGAAATGTTCCTGGCGTCGACAGTAATGTTTACATGCCATCTATACCGTTTATAACGTTATTACTGTTGGGATGAAATGAAAACAAAAACATTACCCTGATTCAAAGCTTCTGTGGCCACACAAATATTTCGACTGTGGAGGTTTAATCCTCACATTTTTGGCCCACCTTAGTATTGTATGCGGTTCATTTTTTATCACGTGTATTAAAATGACCTCAAAAAACGGATGGATGGAGTGGATTTCTCAAAAACATCACTGCGGCCCACCTAATCTCCCAGCGCAGGAACTTCTGGGAAAGGCGTTGGCAGGAAATTCGCGTCCATTCCCAACTTGCTGAACACAGATACGGACGCGGTTTGGCAGATGATGATAACACCCGCCAGCTAGATGGCGTCAAAGCTCTATGGGATCCACCATGATGTATGTATTTTATCCGAGCCGTCCATCCATTTTCCCAACTTGTTTTAGGGCATTAGCTCAAAAGCGATACAAATCCAAAGCTCAAATGGACCACGCTACGGAAACATTGTGGATAATGACATCCACCGTTGAAACCTTCCTAATGCCCATGGTGATGTTTATTTATCATCCACCCCGTTGATAAGGTAACAGAAACCTGGATGAAGGAAAAACAATGAATATCAACTTGATTGAAAACTTCCGTGGCCCTCGATCAGTCTTCAATGGCAAGCG
The DNA here is from genome assembly GCA_037074715.1 of Magnolia kwangsiensis. NCBI lineage: Eukaryota > Viridiplantae > Streptophyta > Magnoliopsida > Magnoliales > Magnoliaceae > Magnolia > Magnolia kwangsiensis. The sequence goes on from CM073582.1 coordinate 22,895,876, forward strand.
TTCATTCCCTATTGTTTCCTATGTTGTGGTAGTGGTACATTTGAATTTTGGATCTACCTCATTTCAGTACCCACTCTCTAAAAGGAGCGGAAAAAATGGATGGACAGCATGGATGAAATACATATATCATGGTGGGACCCACAGAGCTTTATAACCGGCTAGCTGGATGATGTTGGGTCACATCTAAACCGCGTTCTTAGACTCCCCTCTGGTTTCAACGGCAAGCGGTCAATATTCACTCGTGTGGCCCACTTGATTCATAAATATCTATTGTGCCTTGGATAAATATCTTAGATTGAGCTGAAGAAACGTATGGACGGAGTGGATATATCGAAAAACATCGTGGTGGGCCCCACAGACATTTCGGTTATAGGGGAGCCGTTTAACCCCGGGTTACAGGCAAGTCGCGTTCGCAGAGAAGGTGGTTGGGGTGGTAGACAGGTGGTATTTGTCTGGTGAAGTGATCTGATCTCAGAGAGTTTATCCAGTGAAGAGATCAGATCTGAGAGAGAGAGAGAGAGAGAGAGAGAGAGAGAGATGGTGAGTGGTTCATCATCTCCTAGCCGTCGTGAAGTAGTGGTGAGATGCTGTTTGGTGGTATTTGCTGTAGCTTCAGCTCTGTTCGTTTCAGGTCCAGCTTTGTATTGGAAGTTTAAGAAGAATGTGAGTTTAAGATGGAGTGGTGGTGGGAATGGCCCTTCTTCTTGTGGGCCATGTGTATGTGATTGTCCTCCTCCTTTGCCTCTTCTCAATATATCACCAGGTATGCTTTTCTGTATTTCCTTCTTTTCTCTTTTTTAACTTGTTGTTGTTGTTGTTGCTACTGCTGCTGTTCTTTGCTCTCTTTTTTCCTATTGTTTTTATTTTATTTTATTGTATAAATTGTTTGTGTGATTATAGGGGTTTGGGAGTAAAATTGAAGTAGACCCATTTCATTTTTGGGTCTAATCTGGTACTTTTGTTATGTTGTGCTGCATTTTTGCTTTTATGGACCTCCTCTCTCTGTTTATTTTTATTTTTTAATTTTTTTTAATAATAATAATAATTATTATTTTAATTTTTAATTGTTTATTTGATTATATGAGTTTGGGAGTGAATTTTAAGGAGATCCATTTCATTTTTATTTTTATTTTGGGTTTAATCTGGTGTTTTCGTTATGTTGTATTGCATTTTGCATTTATGCACTTCCTTCTGTTTTCATTTAAATTTGTTGTTGTTGTGGTTGTTGTTGCTGTTCTTTGATTATTTTTTTTTCCCTATTGCTTTTCATTTTTAAAAAAAAATTGTTTATGTGATTATAGGGGTTTGGGAGTGGAATTGAAGGAGACCCATTTCACTTTTTGGATCTAATCTGGTGCATTTATTATTGTATTGCATTTTTGTTGCAATTTTTTTTTTTTTTTTTTTCTAAATGGGTTTTCTTTGTTTGATTTTGAATGTGTGCGCGCCTGTATGTATATGACTGTATGGAATCGGCATGAAATATAAGAAGAATCATATCAATTTTTGGTTATAATATGGTGTTTTTATTTATCATTTTTGCTGCATTTTTTTAAATCGATTTTTTTTTTTTAATTTTTTTATTTTAAATAATTGCTGGAAAATCAATTATCTTAAAAATTTGATATTTTTTATGTTCGTAGGATTATCTACTGGGTGGGAAAGGGGGATCCATTTCTTTCTTTCTTTTTTGTTCTATTGTATTGCATTTTTTCTGGCATATATGTGTGTGAATAATGCAGGGGCATTTTCACCTGGCTCGAGTGGGGTTGCTTGTGGGATGCAGGGGCACACTCGGGGTGGGCGGCCCGTGTGAGGTGGGCCCCACCCGTGTGAGGCGGTACCCATGTGATTTGGGGCCCACGAGGGGGGTTTGACTGAGGTCTTAACCCATGCAATGTGGGGCCTGGACTATGAGATAAAGGGATTGATTTGCCATGCTCTAACAGTTTGAGCTTTTAGAGCAAGTGATTAATTGTCCTACATTAGTGAATATATACACATAGATAAATACATACCCATGTATACATGTATATGTGTGCATGGAGAAGGTCTCAAGTCCAACTGGTTGGATCACAAGTTACGGTCCATCCAGTGTAGTGCATGTGACATCTAAACCTTCCAATAGGTTGGCTCCAATAACATTCATCTATCGAAAAAATAAGCATTATTTAGTAATAAGTGGGCCACACCATACAAAATAATATCTAGCCATTTATAAATGTAAAAATACAAGGGTGGCCATTAGATTTGTGGATATGGCTGATTTTTTAACAAGGTAATCCTCAAAGTGGGGTCAACCTATTGGATGGGTTGGATGTAGCATGCACTTGATAGGTTGGAAATTGTCTTCTAGGTGGACCATAGGGGTGTACATCGAGTTGAACCGAGTCAGGTTGGCCTCAGCTCGACTCGTCTCGACCACTAGCTGACCTCAGCTTGGCTCGGTCCTTGAGCTTGGTTGGCTAGCTCAGCTCGGTTCGGTTAGCAGCTCGGACCAGTTTAAGCCAAGTTCGAGCCAAGATTGAGTCGAGTTCATCTGTGCAGCATTTCCACAAACACCTGGACCGCACCTTCAAAAACCCACTACATGTAAAATAGCTGCAAAAGTTTTTTAGGTATTTTATCAAACACCTTCTAAGCAACATAAAAATCAAGAAAAAAAGGATATTTATTTCATATATATACCTTCCTTGCCACCAGCCACACTTCGTTGAGTCATTTCATCAAACACTTGGTGAGCCACATCAATATCAAACTAACCGAGTCACCGAACTGGTTCGATCCCAGTCGAGTCAAGCTGGGGCCAGCTCGAACTCGGTTCGAACTCATTTTCGAGCTAAAAAAATCAGCTCGACTCGGCTCAAACTCAGCTTTGAACCGAGTCGAATTGGGCTTTTTCGAGTCGAGTCGAGCGAGCTAATTGAGCTAGCTCGGTTTGTGTACACCCCTAGCGGATCATAACCTGTAGTCCAGTTGGTTAGACTTGAGGCCTTTTCATTCGTGTGCGCGTGTACATATATAGAAATGCACACATACACATGCACACGCACAACATAAATATATAGAAGTAGACTGAAAGAGAGAGAGAAATTGAGGTTTTTCCTAACACCAGTGTCAACGTGGGTCATGTGTCCCGCAACAGCACTTGTATCACATCAAAAATTTTTAAGATGTCGGCTCTCCTTTCTAGATCTGTTAATGAATCCCATTTTTCCTTTCTAGTTGGATCACAAAATAGGTGAAGATTTACCTCCATCAAGCCACCATTGCTTCCTTTCCTGGGGGCTGACCTTTTTCCTTTGGTGATTACTTATGAAAGACCATAAGAGAGAGAAATTGAGGTTTTTCCTAACATCAGTGTCGACGAGGGTCATGTGTCCCGCAACGACACTTGTATCACATCGAAAATTTTGAAGATGTGGGCTCTCCTTTCTAGAGCTTTTAATGAATCCCATTTTTCCTTTCTAGTTGGATCACATAATGGGTGAAGATTTACCTCCATCAAGCAACCATTGCTTCCTTTCCTAGGGGCTGACCTTTTTTCCTTTGGTGATTACTTCCAAAAGGTTAAGATTGCCCCACATCTCACAGAATGAAGATTGTTCTCAGCATTTGCCTCATCTATGCCATTAGTTGTTTAAAAATAAAAATAAAAATCCCCAACACAACTTGGTATTGATTTTGGTCCTAAACAATGAGTTACTAGACTAGACTGAAATGGAACAATACGGATTAATACATGGCGAGTTGTACTGGTTTCAGTACTTTGACGAGAGTTGCATTCAAAGACTGCTACTATGGAGGATTGCAGGGTAAGAGTTTTGGCAGACTCGGAAGTTGCAACTTGTGTCCAAATCGAGATATCCTTTTGTGATGGGTTGCTCCCCATATGAGGTTTTTGACCAGCATCTGGTTTAGGATGGGTTCATTTTGGGTACAGAACAATTTCTTCATAACTCAATATGCTTGAAACAGATTGGATTACATCTTCCATGTCAATTATATGCTATGTGGAGCTTGACATTGATCTGAAAAAATGTGATTCCTACGTATCAATGATAATATGGCACATTACAGTACCAGTTTAGATAGATCTTCTTTAGCTGTTATATTGCATTGAATGTGTTTCAAACCATTAAGCTATTGTGAGCAGATAGCACATGCTTGCACTTGTACTTGGGAGGTTTTTGCAGTTGACTGGAAATCCTTTATCCATTGTTTCATGGAGCTAGATTTGTTGAAGTGGGGAAGCTGCATTAGATTGTTTGCTGAAATATAATAGTCTGCATGTCATCAGGGAATCATGAATATAGGGTAGGTTGAAGGATCATATCTGACTTGAATGAGATCTACGGTGGAAGGATGAAAGGGAGACTGAATGACTGATTATAACCAAAATAAAACTATATTTGCAATAAGATTTTTGGAAGTGAAGCAAGAAGAAAAGGAAGAAGCTACAAAATGGCAAATCTTCAGAACTGTAGTAGGAATTATGGAAGGCAGACAGTGAAAAGAAGGATCAGATGTAAATGACATACATGTGATGGGCTCATCTATAGAAACATCTGAGGCATTTTAATTGCTCTTTTCACAGTTAGAAATATAGTATGAGCTGTATTTTAGGTGATTAGAAATGTGAATTAAAGGTTGGTAACAATTGTTTGCCCTCTCTCATTTTAGTAACATTCACATGTTTCGTGCAAACTGATGGTTCCTTAGGTTACAAAACATGAAGGGGGTGGTTCCCCATCTAGGAGCCACTTTACTATATTTTGAATTCAACATTTCAACAAATCCCCTGTAATAGTTAGTGTTGGCCCTGGATGTAGGGATGGTCTGGGGAGGCATTGAACTACCCTCTGGACAGGATGAGGTCGCACATAGGGTATGTGCATGATCTGCAAGGGGGCGGCACCCTAACTTGATGGGGACATCACGTGCACACGCACGCCCCCTTACTCACGTATGCAAGGAGGAGGAGGGCTCCACTATCGATCTGGATCGATGACGACGTTCAGGGAGGGCCTCCTAGTTAGATGATTGCGTTTTGGTTCGTTGGAGTGGACCCGATAGTTATGAAAAGCCCACCATGGGTTCTCATGATTGTGGCTCACTATTCTAATTAATCTAGTATTTTAAGTTTTGCTTATTATTGGTATTAAAAGTATCATGGACGGTTTAGATTGCTTTGATTAGTTGTTATTTTTTATTACTTCATTGCCAAGTAATAGGTTCCACACATGGCGCGAGTTTTGGGGTATATGGTTTTATTATAAATAGGCACCCCTTGTTGTCTTTTTTATTAAATGAAGATTAATAAAATTGCTGCGTTTTTATGCTCCTCTAAATTTCTGACTTGTAGAGATTCAATTGGGTGTGAAATTCTCCCTTCCTCAAAGGGCTGATTACCATGGTGCGAAGCCACACCTATCCTGATTTTTTCCTACCTTCATCCATCTATATTTCTCTTCTCATACAATCATCTACGCTTCAAATTCATCCTCTAATGCAGCCGTTTTTCTCTCTACAGCAGATTTCTAGAATCCGGCCCTGCACCACGCACAAATCGTGCATCGGATTGAGCTGAGATTTGGGGGTTTTAGAGTCCATCTTTGGCCGACTAGGGTCAAGGTGGCCTTTTTTAAAATAGTGAGCCCCACACACGTGCGGCCGTGATCACACGGACATGTGTCTGGGCCATTGTTGTTGTCCACGTGCGGTACTTCTTTAGTTCGTCTCTCTCATTTCTTTCACTCATCTTTCACCCAAAATCCCTAAACCTAACCCTAAATTAGTCAAATCCCTAATTCTATGCCCTTTCTTCAACCTTAAGGTTCCCTTAATTGAAAATTTTAAATCTCTTGGATTGGGGGAATTATTTCTATGCATGTATGGATGAATTTACTCTCTTTTGATTCTTGTTTGGTATATAATTTTAATTGATCCGGCCCTAGTATGTGTAGGCTTGGACCCGCATAAGATTCCCCTTGATTGAGTATTTGAACTTTTGTGTGGGATGTGGAATTTTGTGTAATTGTTTCTGATTAGTGTGATCTTAAGCCTAAAATCTTGCACGTCATACTTGAATTTCATGTCCTGCATCAAATTTGGTATCAAAGCAGGAGGTCTTGTGTTTGAGACTCCTCGGTGGTGGTGATTAATGCGCATTTCACACCGGGCTCGAGTGTGGTAGCCATGTGATGCGGGGCCACACTCGGGGTGGGCGGCCCATGTGATTTGGGGCCCACGAAAGGGGTTTGGCCGAGGTCCTAACCCATGCGATGTGGGGCCTGGGCTATGAGATAAAGGGTTAATTCGCCATACTCTAATAGTTCGAGCTTTTAGAACAATTGGTTAATTGTCCTGCATCATAACTCCACCTCTCTTCGCACCAAGTTGATAGCTTAATGCGAGTAAGCATATACAACCATATTGGCTTGTATTGATCAATTATTTTTAACGAAAAAAATTATGGTAGGAAAGGGAAACAATGGGAAACTCAAAGATCTATCCATTTTTTGTGCGTTGGAAATGTATTCAATGATGCATTGGACCTTTTCTTTTTGCTTCTTTTGGCAAGAATGCTGTCTGTTAGGCTAGGTTGTTGAAAAAAGCTTTGTTGTTGAGTCTTTGACCTTTAAAGTTTAATTGATTCTTATAAATTGATATTATATATGAATCTATCAACTATCATTTTTATTGCTACATTAAATTGTTGACTAAATATTGATTATAGAGTATTGAGTGAGTCATTGACACCAAGGCCGTCAAAATTGGTAAAATTAACCAAATAGGATCTAATCTAATGCATGGGCATTTTCACATCGGGCTCAAGTGGGGTGGCGTGTGGGATGCAGGGACACACTCTGGGTGGGCGGCCCGTATGAGGCGGGCCCCACCTATCTGAGGTGGGTGGCTCATGTGAAGCGGAACCCATTTGAAGTGGGGCCCACGAGGGGGGTTCGGCTGAGGTCCTAACCCACGGGATGTGGGGCCTGGGCTATGAGATAAAAGGGATTGACTCGCCATGCTCTATCAGTTCGAGCTTTTAGAGCAAGTGGTTAATTATCCTGCATCATAATCCAAAACAAATCAAGCATGGTTTGGTGTATTTAGGGTCTATTACATTGAAATACAACAAAAATAATAAGAAAAAAAAGAATGTGTTACCTTGATATTTCCCCAAACTGCCCAACTCCACTTTGATTCATGATTCCGATTCAAATCTCGATTTTTGGAAAATGGAAATAGGTATGCCTTGAGTTAAACATGTTCTTAATACTTCCCTAATGACTGAATGACAGAAGGAGAGAAAATAGTCAGAGGTTGAAAAAAAAGGGCCCTTTTATAGGGTAATGGTTATGGGCTGATACAGCCCATGTATTTTTCCTAAATGGCCATTTCAGGCTCATATCACATATCAAAGGCAGGCCGATGTGGTGCTATTGGCGAATCCAATTCTGATGGTAAAAATCCAATTCTGATAGTAAAAAACCATGTTGTCGATAACAACTTAGAAGGTTCATATTAATAATATTCATTGTAACGTGAATGTGGTTCACTAATTCTTTAAAAGATCCTTTGTTTGGTGAAAGCCTACTCAATAAATGGTTCTCTTGCCCTTCTCCTAATCGCAATGAGATAAGGTGGTACACAGCCTCACTGTTGTTTTATGGAGTCCATTCCAACAAAACTAGCTGCCTATTGAACTTGGAACTAGGCATGTGTGTCAGTGTTTGAATATTAGATTCACTAATGTGTCTGTACAGATGTTGAAATTGCAATGTATCTATATCTTAATAATATATTGCGATGATTTATATGTAAAAATTCCCAATAAACAATAACAAGTGATAGTCCTAATTTTTTTTATTTTAAAAAATAATTTAAAAAGCCAAAAATAAAAGATAATAATAATGAAACATGAGAAGCTGGTTTGTTATGGACTAGAATCCTCCAACATGTTGTATATGTGAAATCCACCGTCTATCAGGAACACTCATAGATGCTAGGCCTTGTGGCCAAAAATCAGCTAGATCCACCATGCAGGTGAGTGACAACACAACAAACAATAGGGATGAGAAGCCAATCATATGTTTGTGCATGGGGCCTCCATGGTGTCTATCTTCCATCAAACCTGTTCATCAGGTGTGACTTACCATGATGAAGGGAATATACAAAAACGAGCCTGGTCTAAAACTCAGAGTGACATTAGAGGTTTTCGGGCAATTTTACATTGTTCGTATTGGTGTGGCACATCTAAGTTTTATATCTAGCTGATCTTTTGTTTGTACTGTGAAAATAAGGGTTATCACTTGATGTGTGGATTGGATCTCACATATACAACATGGTGGCCTTAAAGTGCTTGGATGTTCTACGTGCTGTGAAAAATGTGTTGTAAACGATTCTGGTCCATTTTTTATATGAGTTGCGTCTAGGAGTGGTTGGACGCAGACATAGATAAGTGTCAACATGGCACAATTACACAATAATGTTATATGTGTGGTAGCTTTTGGTTAACAGTTGTTTCTGGAGTATCACCTGATGATGCTTAACTTTTTTACTTTTTATTTTTTTGGTTCTGTTATGGATTGGAGTAATGGATACCAGTGGTCAACGTATAGCATAATGGCTTCTGCACAGCATTCATGCCAGATGTTGATAGGAGATTTTGGTGCAAGACAGACCAAAGAAAAGAAAATGTTAGATCGTGAGTCCTTATAAGTCTGCATGCCAAAGCCACTGCAGGTTTGTGCAATACAAAGGCTGGAGGATTAGTGAAAGCCTTTAGGATGTGAAAATCTCACGTGTTCCTCAGAAAAGGTTTGGGACATAATCCACACTCATCGGAGATCATGACGGGAATTTCCATAGGACAGACCAGGGAAGGATGACCTTTAAGACTTTTGTGAGGATTTACAACTGTGTCAGCCTATGGAGAATGATGGGATTTTCATGGATCCACAAGACACTCAACGGTTCATTTATCTTCCTCTGAATTATGGCAGCAGATAGACAGACCAACATAGTCACTGCATCCCCCTCATCAAAGAGTTAACTAAGGTAGCATTTGAGTGTATTGCCAAAATGGTTGGCAGGTTCTTCGAGTTGTGCTTGATACGCATGGGGTGCTTTTGGATGCACTATTGAACTAGATTGCAATTATTAGTATAAAACAATTAATTTCATTAGTACTTATATTGAGGGTTTGGCCTCCAAATTGTAATTGCACCATTTCTAGTTCAATTTGTAAGAAATGTAACTGCAATTTGGGGTCTCCTTCCTCATTGTGGATGCTAGGAAACATCAATATTTCTTGATGTGATTGATTCAATTTACTCATGTGTCAGCCTTGGTGTTTTGGGGTGGCATGGAAAACAAGACGTGCACTAGGCAGGATGGCCTTGCCTTCTTTGCCTGTCCCAAATCATGAGTGAGATACAGGGAGTCCTATCATGCCCCGCACTTCCGATACAAAGTGTGCACCTTCAGACCCGAGTTACGGTCCATGACTCGTACACCACATGTACATACTTTCACTCAAGTAGTTGTTATGAGGCACGCTTTAATGTATTCTAGATTCTTACACAAACATCCACATCATTACATGTCCATTGTTGCTACTTATTCCATCACATTCACAACTATAAAATAAAACTCCAAAATCAACTATCTACCCATTTGGGTCTTTTATTCAACCATAATATCAAATATCGTCTTTAACAATTCTTAACTATAAACCATGAAATATCAGGTCTAACATCAATAACTAAAAGAATAGAAATAAATCCCTATCAACTAATTTCATAAGCAGAATCATCCATCTAATGCGGCAAGTTCATCTTTTGCCAAATATGACCATTGGTCCTAAGTCTCATTTGCTAACTCGACCTCATTCTCCAATACTTGATTTGATTTCCCCGCATTGTTCATCTTTGTATGGTTGTTAAATCCGCAACGTTAGTTAGTTAGGCTAGTGAGTGAACCTAACATGGTTCATACGTAGTGCAATATAAGATAGCACAAACAAAATGAATTGGTATGTATGTAGCATGAGTATGGATCCCGAGGTGTCATGAGATGCATGTCAAGTAGGATGATCGTCTACTTGCTTAGGTTGGATATCCGTCAATCCAAAAATTGTACCCTTCAGACATCCACCATAGGTAGGCATGGGCAATTTGTACATCTACTCTGTGAGTAGGCTTCTACTATTGTGGGCATCTGGCAAGAAATCTATCAGGCGTAATCATCTAAGGAGATCCCCTGGGAACCCAAGGCATGAGCTATGCATGCGTTCACAGTGGATTCATGCAATATATGCTCAATGTCTATGCATCGACAGGTATAGTCAATCAGATACATCTCTCATTGAGAGGAAGAACAGATTTATGATACCAATGATTGGACGTTTGCATGTTCAATATCAGAATTCCCTCAAAACATGAATCATAAAGCAAGAATAGCACAATAAATATAACATGACAACTATATCAATCCAAACAATCACAACCATCAAATCATCTATCTTAGTCGTACGTATATTAGACACGTTGGGATTCACTCAACTATTCGCGGTAGGGTTGAATCCTTTGAATAATCGGACGCTTTGGAATTTATACTTCATATCCCTCTTAAAATGATTTAACATACTACAATTCAAGCACATTATCCCAACAATAGGGGTCCACCTTTTATCAAAGCAAGATGATCCAACATTAATCCTTTAAATTAAATTTGGAAAACAATAGGGACTGTCAATCAATGTAGTTGATCGATCAAGCCAGCTCAATGGCCATCGATTGATCGGCTATGGATCGATAAAATTTCAAATTTATGGTCTTAAGTCTCTCGATAAAATTGGTCACCTTTGATCGATCGAACATTGACCATTGATCAATCGAAATGGATCATATTTAATTCGATTTAGTTGTTGGATAGATTAGCTTCCTCAATCGATCGAGACCGCTCGAAGATTTCCTCGATCGATCGAACTTGGACTTGGATTAATCGAAATTCAACAAATTTTTTTTTTTTTTTTTTGCTAGACAAAAATCGACCTATTCAATTGATTAAACATTGATTTCAATCGATCGACCAAGGTCAGATAGGTTCTGTTACATGATCTGATTTTCTGAAAATTCTAGGTTTTCTTCTCTTCTCCCTTAACTTAGATGAATCCATTGTTCTCGGAATTGGATTCAATTCATCCAATGGCTTTTCTCTTTGTTGAATTCGGAGAAACCAAATGATCGCTTGAATTTGAAATATCTGGAATATATAAATGTTGATTTAAAAATAGTTATATATATATATATATATATATATATATATATATATATATATATATATATATATATATATATATATAACCATTGTTGTCTATAGAATCGTAGATCGTTGTGGTAAATCCCTCAGTCGAATCATGCTAGGGTTTGAAGTCTTAACATGGTTAGACTTTAGGATCCTTAAATTAGAATTCTCCTAGACTGACACAGTTGGGTTTCTCGAAACCGATATTCCATATTATAGTAATTAGAGCGACAACCGTTTTCTCTTTTACAAAACTTCTCCATAATTCCAAACGATGAACGTAGTGTTAATCCCCACCTTCACTGATTATATTTAGGGTTTTAGATAGAAAATTATGAAAAATTTTAAAGGGAAAAAATGTAGAACTAATCGGTAGAGGCTTCTCTTTCGCAGGGCTTCTCTCCTTCTCTCTTGCATCTGGTGGCTGATAAGCTCTAGGGTTTTCTTTAGAAATCCTGGGGTTTCCCCCCTTTTTATAAATAGAGAGCCCAGGATCTAAAAGGTTCCAACAGGGTTTTATAAATTTTGGCAAAAAGAAAATATTGCGGTGTTACGAGTCGATCTCCTGATCTATCTGTTCACGGAGAGTGCTCCTACCGACTGGGTAAGTGCTTGGTTTTGTTAATGATTACAAAGTCAATTTATTAATTTGGTTAGTCATGGATCCAAAAAATCAAGGTCGTTACAAGTCCCGTTCTTACTCAACCACAACTTGGTGGTGGTGGTTCACCCTGTCAACCTTGGGAGCTGGGAACACTCAAACCTGCCTGTAATTATTGTTAAACAAAAGCTTTCAATGCCCAAGATTAGGTTGGACTCGAAGTGGGTTAGAATTAAGTTGACTTGGTCAGATCACGAGTAAATTTGAATTTTTAGATTGATCATCATCATTAGGGGTGTTATTGAGCTGGGCTTGGGCCTGAAAAATCAGAATTTTGAACAGGGCTGGCCCGACGGCCCAACCCGAAATAGTTCAAAATCCGGGCTGAGACCTACCCCAGGCTCGGCCGGTTGACAACCCTAATCATCATCATCATCATCATCATCTAAGCCTTAGCCAAAATTGATTGGGATTGTCTATTTCAACTTATAGCAACTCACTCCTTCTAACTAGTGTGGTTCTTGGTCTCTGTTGCACATGACGAAACCATTCGAGTCTACTTTTCCTCATCTTATTACCCATTAGTATTACTCCTAAGATCCCTCCAATGAATTCATTTCTAATTCTATACTTGTCTTGCTACTCATCTATCTTAACATCCTCATTTCAACTACACTCATTCTATGAATACGTTATTCTTAAACTACCCAACATTTTGTTCATAAAGCATGGCTGGTCCTATAGCTATCTATAAAATTTTCTTTTCAGTTTGAGTGGTACACGACGGCCACATAAAAGTCCAGAACCATTTCTTCCACCCCACTTGAATTCTATAGCTAACATCCTTTTCAATCTCTCCACTCATTAATTATTGACCCAAGGTATCGAAAGTGGTCATTTTGGAAGCTCCCTGGTCAACAATCTTAACTAATTCCTCAATTTTACTCAAATCATTACTAAAATTGTACTCCATATACTCAGTTTTAGTATGACTAATTTTAAATCCTTTAGATTCTAAAGCATCCTTCCATTATTTTGCTTTGTGTTTGCACCCTTCCTTGTCTTGTCAATCAAAACTATGTCATCTACAAACGACATACGCTATGGGATCTCTTCCTACAAATGCCTCATTAGCTTGTCCATAACCAACACGAAAAGGTACCGATTCAACACTGACCCCTTGTGTAATTGTAAGCCTACATTAATTGGGAACCACATGTCTCTCTACTAGTGGTCTTCACATTTGTTCCTGCTCCCTCATACATAGCTTTAACAATGTCAATATATCCTCTTGAGGCTCCTTCCTTTCCCAAAACCTGCCAAATTAACTCCCCCATGATATGCTTTCTCTAGGTCAGTAAGTGCCATGTGGTGATCTTTTCTCTTTATATTTTCAATCAATTTGAGTTTTTAGATTCTTTCAAGTTAATTACAGTAGGCTCAAGGTGTTCTATAACGGTAACTGTGGTCATAATGGCCACCACCATTACCTTTACGATACGGCGTTACGACCCCTGTAACGGCCATTACAATCTCTTTTTTATTGAAAAAAATCCCGAAAAGCCTGTATCTGCCTCGTAATGTTGATTAATAAGTATGGAAAACCTATATCTACCCCATAACAGACAATTGCGGTGCTGTTATCGCCTTTATAGGGGAAGTAACGTGTCCTTAACAACAATTACAGGTAATTTTTTCCATAACGGTTGTTGCGGCCGTTACGACCCCATAACATATAAGGGTTGCCACTGTTACCTTTACGTAACGGCCTTTACGGCTCCGTAACGGCCTTTACGTCACACCATGAGTAGGCTAACCTTGAGTTCCTGAGCTCGTGTAGGTTTTTTAAATCTTGTAACAAGATCCTTGGTTTTTAAGTGTTTTCTCATTGTTTGGTTGACTCAAGTCAGCACTTAGTTCTGTGCAAAAATAAGCTCAAGTTGACTTAGGTGAGTTTTAACTATGGGTGCAAGGGAAAAGATCTTTTTTGCGTGAACTTACTTTCTACGAATTGAAAAATAAAGAATGTGGAAATTGTGGCTCAGATAGAAGGAGATTGCTTCTTCTCTTTATCTTTTATATTGGAGTTGCCATGCGATCTAATGCCTTGCCATGTGAAACACAATACGATGAAGAACAATGTAAAGAAATTTTGTTTAAAATTAATCTAGAATTTTAGTGAGAAGAGGCAAGTAAATGGTGGTTGTTGTTCCTTGTTTTTAATAGTGTTTTTGGTAGGTGAGAACAATTTTATTAAATTGGAAATAAAAGGAGTACATCAGGAAATTGGAATTTGGAAAGGTACCCAGTGCACCAATTTCTTTGGCTTCTTTACTACTATGGATGAGGTCTTATTTATTTATTTACATAGGAACTAAGTCATGAATTTCATGAAACTAACTCTATTGCTACCCATTATCAATTGTCTTTAATTTTTATTTAAGTTATGAGAAGGTGTGGAGTGTATGGGTGAAGTCTGCATTATTTCATTTTAGAATCATTTGCAAGGTTCTTAGAGCAAGTAGAAGGAAGAGGCACAATTGTCCCTAGCTTACATTTCGTCTCAACTTTCTTTGATTCAAATCCAGCCGACTGGTTTGTGAAAGGTGGTTGAAATTTTTTTCATCATCTCAAGTTAGATCCACCACAATCTGTGTACCAAGATTTCCCAGGGAGTCTCAATTGAAGTTTAATTTCCATAGAAGGGAAGTGTTTTTTCCTTTTTAGTGTTTCTTTCGATTTCTCACTATCATCTGACCACTGATTGCTTTCCAATCTTTGACCTAGTTCAATGCCTTAACTCCCTAGGATCCTTCTTAATAGGGATCCATTGAATCTTGAGTGGTTTCCTTTGGCGTCTTCCTTTGTTTCTACCCATTATCTAATGGTGGTTTTTGAATCTTAGCCTTCTTACGCTTTTCCTTGTGGAGATAGAATCTATATATAAGAGGAGTTTGGAGTTTCTAGGGAGTGCCATCATATGGTCCTCATTCTTACAAAATTCGGTAATGCCGTACATCATAGAAAATCTATGATCATGCTTATCAATGTACCCAAATTGACTCAAATCCTTCTACTAATTAAGGTGTCCTTTCTTGGCCTAAAATCTCATGCAAACACAAGGGGTGGATGACAAGAAGATCCAATTGTTGGATGTCTATCAAGTTTGATCAAAACACTTAATGATGAAATCAAAAGATATAATGGTTGAAAATGCTTGAGAAACCTTTTGAAAACATTTGAGAGTGCTAGCTAGCTTTAAAACAATTAGTTGTGGATAAATCTCATCGATCAGACCATTCTAAGGAGACTAATGGATCCCTTATTAGTGCATGTAAGGCTTATACTGCATACTAATGTGTGCACTAAACAATACTTGTATGTTGGCCTCTAAGTTACCTCAAAAAGTGTGTCAATGCATGCAACATTAGGACCATGAAGTACTTCCATGAACTCAGGTATAAGGATTAGTGAAAGCTAGTACACATTCAAGTCAATCCAATCTGAGTACGATGGCCTCTTGGTTAGAAGAATTGATGCGATCCTCCAATGCGAATGTCCAACCAAGCCTAACACGTACTCATAAACAAGTGATCACTCACACTCCCGTGTGGTGATGGGCATACAAGTGATCACTCACACTCCTGTGTGGTGATGGGCATAGGCAAAAGATGCCCGATGATGGAGATTAATCCATCTGAACTCTGCATTGATTCCTCGTCACAGGATAACTACAAAGCCAATCCCAGGTCACCTAATTCCAATGGAGTGGTTATGAAATTTAGGGTACTTGAGAATTGCACTTGTTGTCGTGCCTCAGTGGTAGACTGAAAAAAGTTCACGAGTTTCAACACGAGGTCATGGGTTCGAGCATCCATTGTGGTGCAAGTGCGCGAGTGCATGGGGTTGTGAGTGTCTAGGGGCGTGAGTGCGTGTAAAAAAAAAAGGGTACTTGAGAATCATGGTGCCACAACTTTCCCTTAGCCATGATGGATGTTGTGTCCACTTTCATTTTTTTCCCCATGGATCCACGAGAGAGATTCCATGAGGAACCCTTGTAAGTTGTAACCTACTAAACATGTGCATAATTTCCACATGCAATGAATGAAAAAAAAAACACTAAATATGTTCCATTCAACTAAGTGGTTATGAATAAACAAGATCCATCAACATATGCAACATTGGCTTTCCAAGGCACACACATCTAACATTATCTTTCCATTCATATGTCATTTGAGCTTACCAATAACTTATTCCCTATGATGAACTGAAATTTGTGGATGCTTCTCTTATCCAGTGTTTTAAGTATCAACGATATCAGTTGATATATCCCATGATATATCTTGTATCCCACCTACGCGATATGAAATGCACAAGTAGTATAATATATCCCACATGTTCGATCCGGTGAGCATTTTTTATTTTCAATCCTTTGTTTTTTGTAAATCATATTAAATCATTGTCAAATTGTTATGAATTCTTAATTTTTCATGTTTTGCATGAAAAATCATGGATTGAGAGCTTCGATTTTGAGATTTTGGAAGAGATGGATCGAGTTGCGGAAAATTGAAACAAATCAAAATTTCCTAATTTCTCGCAAATCAGTTGCAATCCGTGTCCAAACATAAAATCAAACATGTATGTAACCTGATATAGTGATTTCTTTTGCTTTTGAATGTATTGCTTGTGTTTCCACAAGTCTTCCTATAAATTATATGAATAGACTTTGAATATACTTGCATCAATTCAATTAGACAATGCATGGATTGAACCCCATATAAAGAAAACCTATTATGTGTACTTGGTTTATTTATTTATTTATAATGTTTTGATTTATAAGTGTATATTGATGTCTTTTTTAACAATCACTAAAGTTTCATTGAAAAATTTGACCAATTTCCCAACGTTTCCCCATGTTTCCAACAATAGTGATACATTACGCAATACAACCAATATATCCCATGCGATAACTGATACATATCCATATCCCAAGGGTGCGATACGTAACGTGATACCGATATTTTGAACACTGCTCTTATGTAGCTCTTTCTTTGGGTGTTCTGAAAAGATTGCAGTTGTGGTTTGTAAAAAGGTCTATTATTATGACAAACAAATTGTTTCTTTGGGTTTATGCTTCTTGCTTTCATTTACCTATTTTCAATAATACTAGAACTTATCTAGTACGGCTACCAATCTCTTAGACATGCTTTGGGGGAAATTGATGTTTTGGACCTTTGTTTTCTTTAATTGGTTGTTTTTCTAATAGTTCTGGGTTTTAATGCCTGCATATGATGTTTGCTTCATAATCTTTCTGTTCTTTCTGTTCTAGTGCAGTTCTCATTTCAATTCATTCATTGACATTTTTCACTTTTTCTTTATTTATTTTTATTCATTTGCAGGGCTGCTCAACCTCTCTGTTACAGGTTAGGGTGCATCCTCACATAATCTTCTCTTATACTCTTTGATCAAGTTGAATTGTTAGGATAATTTTGAGAGTATTGAAGAGGCATTCATAGTTCAAAAACCCCAAAAAATTGAATCGACTCAATGTCCAACCAGGTCAGGTTGACTCGACTCGATTCAATATAAATGATAACATTAATATGAATTTGAAGCAATAATTGCTGTTTAGAATGTTATAAATATTAGAATTGGCAAAAAAGATCATACATGAAGTGCATGGCTTGTTGATTGAGTTAATTGAATACATAGGAAAGGTTGGGGGTTCTAATCTCATACTCCTCCCTTTTTATTTTTATTTTGAAATGCAAAAATCCAGCAGTAACTCAGTTTGAATTGTGTCAAGTCAACTGAGTCAGCTAGCCGACTCGGTGAGTCTGGCCGAATCTTGACCGATTCAAGCTCACCAGCGAGTTTCGTGGTAACTTGGCACGAAAGCCCATTGATTCAAGTTGAATCGGCTGAGTTTTGAGTCACCGAGTTTTAGAACTATGTGGCCAACGTATAGCACATGTTTTTATCCGGGTCATTATTCATGTGTTAGCCACAAAGCTGGTCAATGTTCCATGTGACATGTATGTTACACTCGATGACTAGACCTGGATTTTGGGCGAGGCCATATTCATGGTGGCAAACACTTGATGAATGGCCCAGATCCCATATGCATGTGCAAATGTGGTGGCTCTTTAATCTGCCATGTTTAATGTGGAAAGATTGTTAAAATGAGGTGCCATAGGCAACTGTGATTTTTGAATATTTATAATGCTGAATCTGAGAAGGTCTACAATATTGGATGGCCCATGAATGACACCAGATTGGGAGATACCTGGTCTTCAGATCTTTGGCCTTTTTTCTGTTGAGTGTGAGTCTTTTCTGTATTACAATTTCTAAACCATATATTTTTCATTCCCTAGCCTGAAAGGTTAGGATTTTTTCACTGTGGGGTGCATGCGGCATCCAAGGTAGGGTCCATCGTAGTACTAGTTTGGACTGCCGGCCCATTGGCCTCACTTATGTAAACTATAAACTGGAGCAAACTGTTGCATTCTGTCATTGAGTGCAAAATAATACCACCTACCTAATAGCACTTAGCGGAATCTGGACTGAATATATTTTTTTTCAGAACTTCTTCAGTCAGTCCAGTCCAAGAAAAAGAACCGCAGAGTATGAAAGGGGACCTTCCAGATCCCCTTCTCAAGGATGCCCAAGATGCACATCACGGAGAAGATGAAGGATTCCTCATCGTCCTCTCACGCCAGTCAGAGAATCCTCTTCCATCATTTCCTACCCAAGAAGCTGGAAAAGAGGTGAATCTAAAGGTAAAGGTTCTTGGATTGGGGAGGTGATTCCGGTGGATCAGGTGACAGAGAAATGGGAGGAGCTCCACTGGGTGAGGCTCTCTATCCGGGAAAGGAGGTCGAAGAAGATCCCTGAGGTAATTTCACTCAATATTGGAGAGGACCTAGTGCAGATCTTAGTGCAAAAGGAAGAGACTCAGGACGAACATGGTCAAGGCCCAACGATTGGAATTTCTGTTAACCCATCGATTGGAGTGGAAGAAGGTGGAGCTCATATTCAGCACTCCTGCAATCCACCAAATGAATTGCCGACAATGTGCAAATCGTTGATTCCTCCACAAACATGTGCGACAAAAGGCTTGGAGGAGATGCAGCAACGTAGCCACATCTCGGGGAGTGAAAAAATATCAGATTTTTTTTTTCCTGCTACTCGACCCGGATGTCTGCTCCCTCGTTTACACGGGCATCAAAGAGGTTTCTAGAGGGATTGACATGTGCGAAAAATGTGCTTCCTTTCAAACTTGCGTGAGCTTCAGGACAGTTCCGATTCAAGCTCAAGGAATGGCTGAGATCCCTCCATGCGATTCTGAAAGGGGACAGGTGGATGTTCCAGATTTACCTTGATCGGTAAGAATAGACTTCGGAAACTCCCTTCAAAATATTGCCAATTTATCATCTTGGGAAGATTATCTTGAAGAAAGCACTCGAGATGCAGCTCATGACCCTTGCTCTCTTAAGAGTGGCTCGAGGGATTGTGGTATTTATCATGAAATTTTCAACAACTTGCGATATTATCAGCTTCATCTAAAAAAGATCAAAAGGATGTAGCTTCTTTTACAGCTGTCCAAGTGCTGCAGTTGACTTTAGACAATGTTGATACGTGTCACGCAAGTGCGAATTACTCCAAAGAATTGTCAGAGATATTTCCCCCTCCCCAGGAGAAAAGTGGCGATTTCTCCATCATCAGTGAAGAAGTCAGCTGTCCAAAATGGCCAAACCATGAATTCGGGTGTGATAGTTAGAGAACTGATGAAGTAAGGGAAACACTAGAAGAAGAGGTTAGCAAAAGGGAGACGACATGCAAAGAAGGGCCAGGAAGCTTTGCGAGACCTGTAACTCAAGCAAATTAGCTAGAGACGGCTTTTGAGAAGATGAGGAAACATGATAGTGCCCTTTCTCGTTTGATGCAAGAAGAATCATATCAAACAATTGAGACAAACTACTCAATTATGAGACTATCAGAACAGGTTGACGATAATTAGGGCCTCCAGAATATGAGCGGAGTAGGTCATCTGGGGTCCCTGATGGATCAACCTCCCTCCTGCTCTCAGATCGGAGAAGATGCCATCCTCAAATGGTCTGAAGCTTCCCTCCTCTCCTCAACTATGGAACCCAGGTTACCTTCTTAGGTTAGTTTTCAGTTGTGCCCTTTTGTTTCTAACTCTCTGTCTGGAGTATCTTTACCCCCATCTGAAGAACGTTTTGCGATGATTCCTTGTTCTTCTGAGATGTTGAATGTGAATTTCATGCAATTTGGGCCGACTAGGGAAGGGGGCCTGGTGTTAAGATTTGATGGGGAACTCTTGGCGAAGGCCTTGGTGGTCTCTCCCCTCAAGGTTTCTTGAATAAGTGATAGATCAGAGAGCTAACCAGGAGATTTGTATTCCGCTTGTTCTTTCTCAAGGACAATTAGAATTGTTGGTTGATACTATTAAAAAGAAGAGATGGGTTAAAGATGTTGTCTGTCATGTTGGCAGATTATTGGGAGTTGTGTTTGGGAATAGGGATGATGATTATTATGATCTATTTCATTTGGTGGCAGAGAAAGGTCTCCAAATCCAATATGATCTTGATTTCAGTAATGCCCCTAGGGTGACTAGAGGCAATAGGGAGTTGATGAGTTTGGGAGTAGAACCCACGGGGATAATCCAATGCATTTCGAGGGCGGAGAGAAAGGGAAGGGGATCTTCTGTAGTCCATACATGAAGATTGTTTCTTGGAATGTTAGGGTTCTGGGTTGTCCTTAGAAAATGTAAAAAAATATTGTGTGAAATCTAAGGCCGGGATCATTGTTTTGCAGGAAACAAAGTTAAATAAGGTGAACAGTTCTATTATCAGATCAATTTGGTACAAGCAAGGGGTGGAGTGGGTTTCTATGGACTCCTTGGGTTTAGTCGGGGGAGTTCTTGTTATGTGGGATTTGAGCTTTTGGAAGAAAGAAGAAAGCCGGGTGGGAGAATATGCTGTCAAAGGATATTTCTTTTGGTTTCAGATGGTTATTCACGGGTATCTATGGGCCTAGCCAATCTTCCCATAGGAGTGATTTATGGAAGGAACTCTCTAATTTGAGGGAGATCTTCCCTCCCTTGGTGTATTGGGGGAGATTTCAATGTTATTCGGTTTATGCTTGAAAAGTCCTCAGGAGATTGGGTTATGACCACCATGTGTAATTTTTCGGAGTGGATCTCTAACCATGATTCGATAGATCTTCTCATGGGTGTTATTAGATACTGCTAGACGAATTGTAGGAATCCTCCAACTTTAGCTCTTCTAGATAGATTTTTAGTTTCCCCTGGCTGGATTGAAAAGTATCATTTTGGTCACCAGAAGTGGCTTCCTAAACTAGTCTTGGAACATTGTCCGATTTTATTGGAGGTTGATGAAATCAATTGGGACCCTAGACCGTTTAGATTTAAAATGGCCTGGTTAGAAATAGAGGCTTTTCATTCAATTGTCCAAGACTAGTGGGCTTCTTTTGAAGCTACTGTCAGACATGCTTTCGTGTTATTTAAAATTTTTCAAATGCTCAAACCTAAACTGAAATTGTGGCATCGTGAGTTTTATGGTCATGGGGTAAAGGAGAGGGATGATATCCTCAACGCTCTGCAGAATCCGGACATCAAGGAGGAAATGCAACAACTATCGGAGGAAGATCATTGGTTGAGAGATAAGTACACTTCAGCCTATAACTCGAGAATAAAGGAAGAAGAGATAAAGTAGTGCCATTGTTCTAGGGCAATCTGGTTAAAAGAAGGAGATAAAAACACTAAATTTTTTCACGATATTGCTAGTCCTCGGGCGCGGGTGAACTCTATTTCTTCTATTGTTGTGGATGATAGCTCTATTTCGGATAAAGAGGGAATTACGGAAGACATTGTTAATTTTTTACCTCTCTGTTATCTGAGGAGGGTTTCGATCGTCCTCGGCTAGATTCTTTCCCGTTTTCCTCTAATGAGGATGTGGTCTTACTGGAATCAGAAATTTCATTAGAAGAAATTAAAGAAGCAATGTTAACTCTTGAAAAAGAAAAATCTCCTGGACCAGATAGTTTTCCAATCCTTATAGAGCATGTTAAGCAATGATTTATATCTTTTCATTGGTAATTTTTTCAGGACAGACTATCTTCCAAAGGAATTGGGAAGTACTTTAATCGTGCTTATCCCCAAACTTGAAGGGATTGTAAAGTTGAAGGATTTTTGACCTATTAGTCTTATTAGCAGTTTCTATAAGATTCTTGCTAAAATTTTAAGTCAGAGATTGCAGAAGGTAATCTCTTCGGTCATATTTAGTTTTCAAAGTGCTTTTGTTTTAGGTAGACAAATTTTGGATTCTATTCTCATTGCTAATGAATGCTTGGATTTTTATTTTAGGGCTAACAAACTTAGGGTGTTGTGCAAACTGGATTTAGAAAAGCATATGATCATGTGGATTGGTCCTTTTTAGATTATATGCTAAGATGATTGGGCTTTGGCCTGAAATGGACATAGTGGATGTCCTTGTGCATCTCATCAACCGGATTTTATATATTAATTAATAGATTGCCTTTCGGCTATTTCAGGTCTACAAATGGGCTTTGCCAAGGTGACTCTTCTCCCTTCCTTTTCATCATCGTTTCAGAAGCATTGAGCAAAATGTTGAGCAGTGGGCAAGAAATTGGTCTATTTCAAGGATTTCAGGTGGGAAACTTTTCGACTCCTATTTGTCACCTTCAATTCACAGATGATCCTTTGCTATTTTGCAAGGCGGAAGATTACATGATTGACTTCAAGGAAGTCCATATGTTGGTTTGAGGTTATCTGTGGTCTTAAAGTAAACAAATCTAAATGCGAACTTTTTGGGATTCATATTTTGCTTGAGGTTGCTTCTCGTTTAGCGAATCTGTTTGGGTGTAAGGTGGTTTCCCTCTCAACTTCTATCTTGGGCTTCCATTCTGTTGGAAAACCACTTTTCTTTAGGATTAGATCTTAAAGAGAATACGAAAAAGATTATCAGCATGGAAAGGTAAAATGATGTCCCTTGGTGGTAGATTAACCCTTCTTAAAGTATGTCTATTTAATCTTCCAGTAAATTTTATGTCTCTTTTCAAATGCCCTAATTCAGTATTACAAAAGATAGATAGAATGTGTAGAGCATTTCTTTGGTAGGGAAGATCTGACTCAAGGAAATTCCATCTCTTAAATTAGAAAGAAGTTTGCTCTCCGACACCCTAAGGAGGAGAGGGTATTAAGAGGCATGATTTGATTAACACATCGCTTTTGGGTAAATGGGTTTGGCGATTTTCCTTTGAAGATGGGAGGGTTGTGGAAATCTATTGTGGTGGAAAATATGGAACTTCTATAAGATGGTGGATTAAATAATCCTCAGTGTACAGGATGTCCCATGTTTGGAAAAATATTAATAGTATTGCTTCCCTATTTTTTAACAAATCCAAATTCTTGGTTGGAGAGGGAAATTGATGGGGACATCACGTGCACACGTGCATGCACGCTGCCTCCCTACGCACATACGCAAGGAAAAGGAGGGCCCCACCGTTGATCTAGCTCGATGGCGATGTCCAGGGAGGGCCTCTTAGTTAGAAGACAGAGTTTGGTTCATTGAAGTGGGCCCGATAGTTAAGTAAAGCCCATCATGGGATCTCATGATCGGGGCCCACTAGCCGGATTAAGTTCATATTTTAGGTTTTGATTATTTATGTTATTTAGAATATCATAAACGCGTTAGATTTCTTTAGTTAGTTTTCTTTTTGGTTTATTTTATTGCTAAGTAATAGGTTGCGCACATGGCCCGAGTTTTGAGGTGTAAGGTTTTCCCTATAAATAGGCATCCCTTGTAGTTCTTTTGATTCATGGAAGTTTAATAAAAATTTCTGCAAGTTTTTTTTCTACTCTTTGAGTTTTTGAGTTGTGGAAAAATTCAAGTGGGTTCGAAGCCCTCCCTTTTCGAAGGGCTAACTACCGTGGCGCAAAGCCACATCTATCCTCATTTTCCCCTACCCTTTTCCATCCATATCTCTCACCTTCTACAGCCATCCCCTCCTTGAAGAATCCATCAGCTTTTACAGCGGATCTTCTCCCTACAGCCAATTTCCAAAATCTGGCCCTATATGAGGGCTGAAACTTCGACGGAGCACCACACACAGTCCGTAGCTCGGATCATCCTGAAACTTTGGGGGTTTGGAGCCCACCCCTGGCCGACCAGGGCCAAGAAATCGGTTTTTGGGTGTGGGACCTGCTCGCATGTGCGGCCAAGCTAGTGCGCACGTGTGCCAGGCCCTGGCCCGCTGTCTGTACGCTGGAATTGCCTTCGGTTCAAGTTTTCTCTTATTTTACCCTATCATACCTGTTTTTTCATAAACCCTAACCCTAGATTGCATTATCCTTAATTTGTTTGCCCCTTTCCTCACTATAGGGTTCCTTGATTTGAAATTGGTGAATTCCTTGGATTAGGGATTGATTGTCATGCATGTGTGGATGATTTCTATTTCCCTTTGAGTATTGTTTGGTTCATAATTTTTATTGATCCAGCCTTAACATGTGTAGGCCTAGACCCACATAGATTCCCCTTAATTGAATGTTTGGACTTTTGTGTGGGATATGGAATTTGTGTAATTGTTTCTAAACTAACGTGATCTTAAGCCTGGAATCTTGCACATCATATTTGAATTTCATTTCCTACATCAGAAATAGAATCAGATTTTAGATTAATCCTTGGATTTTCGATCAACCGCTGAATCACTTGTATCCGGAGCTTGCTGTTCTTTCTTCGGATAAAGATATCCTAGTAGCTTCTTGCTTATCTGGGAATGGAGAAGAGAGGATCTGGTTTCCTGCTACGAGGAGAAATTTGAGGGATACCAAAATAGTCTTTAATTTCTCTTCTATCGTAATTGTAGGACTTCAAGTTCTTACATTGTACTTAAGATTCAATCGTTTGGAAGATGGCAGGGTCTGGATCCTTTTCAATTCGATCCTTCTCTGTAGATCTTGTGAAGGCTGGAGAGTCTAATTTTTATTGCCCTACTGCCAATGTTGTTGAATCGCATTTTATTTTTGAAAAAAAAAGGAAAAAATTTATAAAAAAAATGTAAAAATATATAAGAAACCAAGAGGAACTTTCCTTAATAGACAACTAATTTTACATATTTAAAATACATTTTAGAGAAATAAAATTAATTAAACAATGAATTAAATATCAAGTCATCAACATTCGACAATATAATTAACAAGTAAGAAGTAACAACAAAATCAACAAGCTATTTATTTATTATTATAGAAAATCAACATGCTATCTTCTTTAAAACCTGAATGTGTTTGAATCTTGATCTTCCAACTTCCAATATATATATATATATATATATATATATATATATATATATATATATATATAGAGAGAGAGAGAGAGAGAGAGAGAGAGAGAGAGAGAGAGAGAGAGAGAGAGAGAGAGAGAGAGAGAGAGAGAGAGAGAGCACTTGGAATTAATAAATATAAGAGAAGAGAGTAAGAGAGTTTTGGGGTGAGAATATTGCAAATGGAGAAGGTTTGGAAGCCTTTTTATAAGCAAAAAGTTATTTCTTTTTTTTCGAAAATAAAAAATAAAAAATTTAATGCGCATTACGTGATCGCATATGTTGTATGCTTCGCATATATGCCATGATCACATATGCAATCTGCATCTGTATGCGCATATGCGGTCGCACATGACCATACTGCCTACATCAGAGATTTGGAAGTAGGGAGCTCTTACCAAAGTAGCAACCTTTTCATGGCTAGCAGGAAGGAAAAGAATCCTCACCCTCGACAATCTCCAAAAGATGGGATTGATACTCCCAAACGTGTGCCTTATGGGCTATAGAAGCAAGATGAGTCGGTTGATCACCAATTCCTTCACTACTCCTCATCGTTTGTTTGGGATGAGATTCTATCTCTTGCTTCAGTCCATTGGGTTATGCCCCGATCTATTGACAACCTTCTCCTGGCTTGGCATGCAACAGATGGGGGGAAGTTGGAGAGGAGGAGATGGCGTGTAGCCTTGTTAGCGGTATTATGGTCTATATGTGCTGAAAGGAACAATCGATGCTTCCGCAACAAGAGAAGAGCGGAGGCAGGGGTATTCTTGAGGGTACTCCAATTTATATGGGGTTGGGCCCCATAATGTCTTCTGAGAGATGTCCCAGCTGTGGCGCTGGCTGTTGTTTGAACTTTAGCCCTCAGGTTTTCTCTAGCTTCTTCTAGGTTTTTATTTTCTTTCTTTTTTTCCTTGTTTCTGCTGCTGGCCTATTTTTCTTTGTTTTCTTTTTGCTTTTTGCTTTTTGCTTAATACAATTTCACCTTTCAAAAAAAAAAAAAAAAACAAAAGAAAGAAAAGAAAGAGAGAAAGAGAGAAAGAAAAGAAAAGAAAACAATAAATGCAACATGTCATTTATCTAAGTGTTACCTGCTTGGGTGCACCATGCACTGGTGCTCCTTATATTGAGCTCCCAAGAAATCAGACGTGTGGTGCAACGGTCTATTGATATGGACAATTAATCTGGTAATCATATTGAGTTGGATGATCTTAACCATCCATATGTTTGACTTTTTTGGTCAGCTATGGATTGTTGAGCATATGTATTTCTACATCTAGAGCTATCAATGGGTCAGGTCCTGGAGTACCCGTACCCAGACTAATTGCGATTGGTTCTTGTCAGGTCCCAGTCCTTTCAGGTATGGGTCTCATTTTTAAGGACCCGGACCCAAACCTGGTCAGGTTTGGTGTATCCATCGGGTCTTTGGACCTAGGTTTGGGTCAAATTAGAGCGTGTACATGGCTGGGCTCATTTGATGGATGAATTAGATAGCACGTGTCAACACATGTGCCACTTTGACACAGGTGTGGTTTGTAAAGAGGCTCTCTTAAATTTGTGTAGGACGCATTCTGTTGCTAGAATAATCAAAATATATTTACTATATGTACTATCATTATTAACTTGTTGACAAGGTATTCAATATCTGTAATGGTAGTTGCAACTATAATTACCATTACGAGGCCAGTTTTTGCCATTAAAACTGTATCAGCCTTGTAATGAGCTGCTACACGGGCCATTTTTTTCCCGTAACAGTTGTTATGGTCCCATACTGTTATGTGTTCACGTAACATCTGCTGTCACATAACTGCTTTTTAATATCTTGCTCATTGATTGTAATCAACCTATAGAATAGACTATTAGATAACGCTTGATTGCAATCAACCTATCTATGCAATAGTCTATTAGATTGCATATGTAGGAGTTTTGTTCTCTCATTACCGGTCTGCAACTCATATAAAGGACTGCGTCAGGTTTGCAGCCAGGGTCAAACTTATGCCATAGCTTTCATCATGAATCTGAACAATATGACATTCCAAACTCATGCCAGCGCATTCCTTGTAAGCAACGCACTGCATTAGAATCCAGGTATAGTGAGAAATGGGTAAGGGTTGGCTGGGGCATCCTTTGGAAGTGACACACCACAATAATGTGATGTTGCTGTGAGATGTAGGCAAGGGTTCCCACGCCATTCTGGACGCACAGGGGTAAAGAAGCTAGTCCATGAGAATAAGATTCATCTTGCCACATGGAGTATAGGACCATTGACAAGTAAGAGTATGGAGTTACTAGATACATGAAATGAATGAGAGTTAATATGGCTTGTGTTTCGGAGAATGTGAGAGAAATGTCTTCAAACTTGCAAAAATGAGAGAGATAAAGATAGGGATTTAAAATCATGTTAGATGCATTAAGAGTGATAACCAGAAGTTACTGGTAAAGGACAATAAGATCAATGAAAGGTGGAGAAGCTATTTTCAGAATTCGTTAAATGACAACCACGCTGATAGCACGGAGATAGAAGGAACTATAAGCTCAAATGACGTCAATGACCATAGATAGTTTGTAGGATTAGGATATCTGAAGTGAAAGAAACTTTGAGAAAGATGAAAATAGGAAAGGCCGTAGGACCTAATGATATATCAAAAGGTTTGGAAATGTATGGTAGATATTGAGTTATTTTGGTTGACAAAGTTGTTCAACGAGATTGTAAGATCGAAGAAAATGGCAGACAAGTGACAGAAAAATACCTTTGTACCTATTTATAAGAATAAATGAGACATACGAAATTGCACTAACTATTGTGGGATTAAATTTATGAGTCATACTATGGAACTTCGGGAGATAGTGATTGAGCAAAATACTAATGCATGTCAGAGAATCAGTTTGCTTTCATGCATGAGAGTCCTACCACGGAAGCTATTTCCTACTTACACAATTGTTGGAGAAATATAGGGAGAGGTGGAACGAAAGGAGTCTCAAGAAGATATATCGACATTGTTAAGGATATGTATGAGGGAGCCATAATAAATGTGAGTACCACTAGTAGAGGGATAAGCGAGTTTCTAATTAATGTAGGCACACACCAAGGGTCGGCATTGAGCCAATACTTTTTCGCATTGGTTATGGATGTGCTAATGAGGCATTTGTATGAAGAGATCCCATGGTGTATGTCGTTTGTAGATGAGATAGTTTTGTTTGACAAGACGAGGGAGGGCGTAAACACAAAGCTAGATTATGGAGGGATGCCTTAGAATCAAGGTATTAAAAAATGGTTTATGTAATGGTTTGGGCTGTTTTGCGTTATGTTGCAACGACCGATTCTGAATAAATTTGGTTGTAACATTCGTAACGGCTGTTCCGGGCTTGTAATGATCCATTGTGGCCTAACAATCCAGGGCCATTTCACAGTAAATTCGAGAGAAAAAAAAAAAAACCTTGTTTTTTGTTTACACAAGAAAAATATAATTACCTAGGATAAAAAAAACTCCCTCCCCACCCCCCCCCTCCCTGGTCGTCTTCTCCTTTGCAAGCATAACGTTCTAGGTATTTCGTAATGGCAATGGTGGCCATAACGATCACTGTCGTCACCTTTAGTATACGGGCTGTAATGGTCATTACAGCCCCTGTAACGGTCGTTACGGTCTCTTTTTCTTTTATTGAAAAAAAAAATCGAAAAACCTGTATTGGCCTTATAATAGACCGTTACGGTCGTTATAGGTGGGCGTAACGTGCCGTTACGGGTCATTTTTTTTTCCGTAATGGTCATTATGACCCCATAACGTGTAACGATTGCCACCATTACCTTTGCGGCCCAATAATGGCCGTTACAGCACACCTTGGTAACATCTCTCATGGTAGCGTATGACACTCGATACTCAGAAATTGCACTCATGGCATATATTAAATCAAAACTAAACTGATTAAAATGTGGGACCTGTTGTTGCTAAGTCACAGTCCCAAAATCAAATTGTTTGAATGATCCTGACCATTGATCTGCAGACATTTATTTGTTGAAATAGGATCATTGGATATTTTTAATTCTTCACCATCGAATAAATGTCGACTAATCTGATAGTCGGATGATGAAATAAGCATAACTTGGGGCTGATTGCATTAGTGGATGAGTGCCATATTTTTGCGTGAATTTCAGGCTGGTTTGAGTGGTTTGGTGATATTAATCTAAATTGAATTTTAATTTTTTCTTAAAACTTCTTGGAGAGAATGATGTCTAATGTTTAGGGATATTCATTATCAAGACGAGTACCATAGATTGCATGAATTTGGGGTCCATTCTAGCGGTCTCCAAAATCAGCAGCACTATTCATCTATATTTAAACATAAATTTTCTTATAATTATTTGGAGGGAGCTTAGGGATATGCATTAGTGGGATGAATTCCATAGATTGCATGAATTTAAGACTGATTTTGGGGGCATTTGAGTAGTTCCTAAGTGGAACCAATTTGAGGGGTATTCTAGTGGTCCTATAGATCAACGACAATATTCATCTAAATTTAACATTAATTTTTTCTTAAAATTTCTTGGTAGGAATGATGCCAAATGCTTCAAGATATGCCTTAGTGGGATGAGTGTCATAGATTGCATGAATTTGGGGTTGTTTTTTTTTTTTTTTTTTTTTTGGGGGGGGGGGGGGCAGCATTCAGATGGTCTCCCAAATTGACAATTGTTCATCCGAATTTAATTTTAATTTTTTCCTGTAATTACTTGGGGGAAATGAAAATGCTTTGGGAGATGGTGTATGGCTATTTTGGCGACTTGGTGGGCTGTTTGGATCAAACGGAACAACCGATGTTTTCGAAACAAGTCGAAGCCCCCTCATTTAGTGTGCTCTTTTGTTAAGTATTTTATTGCTGAATGGGCTACCCATATGGATGGGCTTGATGTTGATCTTGGTTTTCTTGAGGCTTCCTAGGTGCTGCTACCTCAGCAGTCCCTCTTTCCCTGTTTCTTCTTTTTCCTTTTAATTCAAGTTATCTTTCAAAAAAAAAAAAAAAAAGCTTTGGGATATGCATTAATTGGATAAGCGCCATAGATTGCATGAATTTCAGGCCGATTTGGGCCATTTGAGTGGCCTACCAAGTTGGCAACATTATTCATCCGAATTTAATTTTAATTTTTCTTATAATTACTTGGGGAGAATGATTTCAAATGCTTAGAGAGATGCATTAATGGGTTGAGTGCCATTAATTGCATGAATTTTGGAGCCAATTTGGAGCATTCCAGTGGTTCCCAAATTGGCAACATTGTTCATCTAAATTTAGTTTCATTTTCTTCTCTTAAGGATATGCATTTAGTAGGATGAATGTCATAGATTCCATGAATTTCAGGTTAATTTGGGGCCATATGAGTGGTCCTTGAAATTGGATTCAACATAAGCCTGTTAGGTTAATAAAATAATCAGACAATGCGAGATAGCATTCTTACCACAAAATGTACCTTTACACCATCGTAAACATGTTCGAAATCATAAAAGAATACAATTTTGGAATCCTCCCAGTTTTTGAAATCTTTCCAATATTATTATTACCACAAAATGTACCTTTACACCATCATAAACATGTTCGAAATCATAAAAGAATACAATTTTGGAATCCTCCCAGTTTTTGAAATCTTTCCAATATTATTATTATTATTATTATTTTTGGTTAAAGGCCCATAACATAAAGGTTTTCAGGGCTGTCATTACAACCGTTGTTGCCATTATTGAATACCTTGTTTAGAATCTAAAGGATTTAAAATTAGTTGGATTAAAATAGAATATATGGAGCAAGGTATTAAAAAACAATTACGTAAAGGCCATTACATAATGGTAATGGTGGGAACCATTACGCGTTACAAGGCCGCAATGGCCATTACGGGAGAAGTGGCCCACAACAGCTGTTACGACCCCGCAATGGTTTGTTATAGGGCTGATACAGTTTTATTTATTTATTTATTTATAAAATTGGCCATAACATAATGGTAATAATATCGGCTGTTATGGCCACTTTTATCGTTATTGAATACCTTGATATAGAGTGCAATTTTAGTAATAATAGGAGTGAAAATGAGGAATTAGTTAACATTGCTGACCACGGAGTTTCTCAAAACGACCACTTTTGATACCTTGGGTCAATAATTCATGAGAGTAGAGAGATTGCAAAGGATTTTGCACACAGAATTCAAGCTGGGTGGAAGAAATGGAGATGTGCCTCTGGAGTTCTACGTGATTATTGTGTAGCACTTAAACTGAAAGGAAATTTTATGGGATAGCTATAAAGACCAGCTATCCTTTATGTCAGAGAATGTTGGCCAGTTAAAGAACATCATGTTCAGAGAGTAGCTGAAATGAGGATGTTGAGATGGATGAGTTGCATGATGGAATTAGAAATGAATGCAATTGAGGGGAACTTAGGAGTAGCACCAATAGGTAACGGGACAGGAGAAAGTAGAGTTAGATGGTTTGGCCATGTGCAACTGAGACCAAGAACCACACTAGTTAGGAGTAAGCTGGTATAATTTGAAGGCTCTTAAAGGGCAAGGGGAAGGCATAAAAGGACGCAGATGGAGGTAGTAAAAAAACACTTGATGACCTATGATCTAACTGAAGGTATGGCCCTTGATAGAGTGGAATGGCCGACTAGGATTCACGTAGCCGACCCCAATTAATTAGGATACGGCTTAGATGATGATAATTTGTAATATCATTATTAAAACTAACTGGAGTGTCCCAAACCCAACTAGTCCTCATTTTTAACTAGGTCCAAAATGGTGAGACCTGAACCTGGACCAATTTCCTAACAGGTCAAAAAGTGGTCCTGGACCCGTTGTAACTGGGTCAGATCCATCGGCTACCCATGGGTCCGGGCACCCATTGACAGCCCAATCTACTTGTTAATTGAGTCTCATGCACCTCTTTTCACTATAAAGTGCAAGCCATCAGAATTCATGATAGATTATACGCAGGGATTGCATGTTAGCTTCTTAATGGTTCGTTTGCATGCGGGCTGGAATGAATCAGATGGCACTAGCCATTTCATTTCCAGCGGCAGATGAAGCAAAAATGAACAGAAAAGGGTACCCATCTAAAGCTTTTGATTGTCCCCCATGCACATTTTGGATAAACCAAACACCAACATTTTCAGATTCAAAATCTTGTGGAATGAAAAAAGCAAGAAGTCAGGATTCACCCCCCATCTAAACAGGCCTTTTATTTATCATTTAGCTCCAATCATTATAATCACATTTACTTGTTTTGTGACATGAAAAGATTGCGGGAGGGACAATCCAGATCTCAATGTGGAGATGGAGAAGCAGTTCGTGGACCTTTTAACAGAGGAAATGCAGTTGCAGGAGACTGTTTCTAAGGAATATGCCAATCATATGAACCTCACTTTCATTGAAGTGAGGCGACTCGCTTCCCAGTACCAAAAAGAGGCCGAGAAATGCAACACGGCAACCGAGACATGCGAAGGGGCCAGGGAACGAGCTGAGGCAGCGTTGACAAAGGAAAAGAAGGTGACGGCTGCATGGGAAAAACGTGCCCGCCAGCTCGGGTGGGTAGGAGAGTAGATTGGATGGACAGCTTTGCTCAATCAGAATTTTCCTGTCCAGGTTTTTTTTTTTTTGGTCCCTGTAAACTGAAGTGAGGGCTTATTATTTATCAATCCACTTCAGCTGTAATTTTCTTGTTGCAGAAGTAGATGTATCACTCCATAGGGTATCCATACAGATGCATACAACCCAGTTATTTGAGATGAGAAAATTGTTCCGAAAATGCCCATGTAACGTTGCCATATTTACACAGGTCTTGTTAGACCCTGTAAAACTAGATGGATTTGATTAAAAAAGAATTTGTACTAGTTTGATATTTTGAGTGTTGTATCAAGGACATCATTTTACTGTGAATATTGCATAAACCCATTTTCTGTTTTGCGATTAAATTAACAGATTCAGCGTGCTATTTCCATTTTCAAAATAGAAAATGGCTGTAAGCAAATCAATTCGGTTTTTTTTTTTTTTGTTGGATAATGTTGGGAATTCCATTTTGGACAATTTAAAATTTTTTAGGTGACTCTTCAATAACATAATTTGCCGACCCAGTGGGCTAATGTGGGACTTGGGTGAGTCAACTCGGCCTGTTCACCTCTGGTTGACTGAGTGGAGTTGCACCATGTCCATCTAACTTGGAGCTGTGTTTGAGTCGGGCAGATCTCTGAACATTAGACTCAATTCGATGGGTGTACATATGATAGGTTAGGTTTGCTGCAAGGTAGGCCTGCAAATGGGTCAGGTTTGTTCGGGATCCGGTCAGCCCAACCCAACCCATTTAATAAAACCATTATCGATTAACTGGTGACTTGACCCAACCCACTTAAAATTTCTAGAGCTCGAACCTGACCTAACCTATTTAATTACTGTCGGGTCAGCTTAACCAACCCACCCATCCCAACTCATATACTAAATGTAATCTCTCATGTTATGCTCTTGGCTCGTCTTGGCTTCCTGGCTATTTCATACTAATAGCCCATCCATGATCGATCCAACAAACCAGTGGTTTGGATTCCTAAACCATGTGGAAAAAGGATATTCTGTTAGGTCGGCTTTTTTGGCCCGGCTCATTGATTTAATATATGGGCGGGGAGCGTAAACCCAAGCCCAACCTAATAATCTAAGTAGGTTATCTTTTTGGCTGGATCCGACTTAGCCAAACTCCGGCTAGAAACGCGCCGGGCCAATTGACTTGTGGGTTAACCCAACCCATTACCACCCCCTAGCTGCTTGGAAAACGTTTGCATAAAATCCACCCCATCCATCAGCTGCATTGCCCATTGTTTGGCTTTGATCCCCAAAAAACAGGCCGATTTAACGCTTAGGTGGGCCACTCCAATATACACACACACACACACACACACACACTCACCTGTGCATGTGCGCACCTTTGCACACGAGTCATGGCATTTGATCTAAACGGTCCATGTGATGCGGAATCCCATGAAACCATAAGGGACAATTTCACCTTGATCTAAAATTCTGGTGGGCCATAGCAAAGAGAAATGCAAATCGAGAGAGGAAACTGTCTTCATTTTTCATCGCCCACTAAAGTTTTGGATCAAAGTAAAAATTGGACCATGAGGTTTCATGAGGTGTTGCTTCACGTGGACCATTCAGATTTTGGATTCGCATCACGTATGATGAGTTCTTAAACAAGTTAGTTGAGCATTCATATATATATATAATGGGAAAAGGTACTATGCGCTTGAGCTCACGGCTCCGTCCCATGCGGTTGAGCTGTGTGGGCCCCATCGTGATGCGTTTCTAACATCTATCCCATCAGTCAGATTCACCATTCCATCGTGGACCTAGGTCTTAAAAATCAAGTCAATCCGTGACTTGTGCGGGCCACACCACATACAGAAGTGGAGAGGGGCCGTGCACCATTAAAACATTCATTTTTGGGGCCCACAAAAGATGTGGTTTGCAAATCCAGCCCATCCATTATGTATGTCCCACTTGTATGAGGGTTCAGACCAAGTTTCAGCAGCATTCAAAACTCAGGTGGGTCCCACCAAGTGCTTTTATATGTTTTCACGGTGTTTCACATGATTTTAGATGGTATGGCCCACCTGAGTTCCCGTATACAGATGATTTTTAGGATATCCCATAATTTAAACGGGAGCCATCAAATGCACGATGTTGATGGTCGACATGCATCACGATGGGGCCCACACAGCTCGACCTCACATTTGCTTATCATGAGGTTGAGCGCATAGTACCTCTTCCCTATATATATATATATATATATATATATATATATATATATATATATATATATATATATATATATATATATATATATAGGCATGCTCTCCTACGCATGTGTACACCTTTCCACACGTGTTATGGGTGTGAAACCTTAGGGGGTGAATTTTTACCCTAATCTAAGATTCTGGTGGGCTATAGTAAAGAGAAATTCAAATCAAGAGAAGAAACTGTTTGCATTTTTATGGCCCACCAAAGTTTTGGTTCAAAGCAAAAATTGGTACCAAGGGGTTTCATGAGGTTCTGCTTCATGTGGACCATTTAGATTTTCGAGAATCATCAGATATGATGAGTTCTGAAAAAAGTTCATAGGTAGTCCGTGCGAACTGGTTTGCAGGGGAGCATTCCGGTGTGTATATATATATATATATATATATATATATATATATATATATATATATATATATATATAGCGGTCATGGTTTGCTCTTCAATCACATTCCGCTTCTGAATGTCTCGACCGCACTACTTTGTCGGTCACCTGATAACGTGCGATATTAAATATATGCCGATTATAATTATGCAAAAAGCGCTTCAAATATCTAAGAAAATCTTTTCATACACCTCCTATCTTTTGTATAATGCCACATGTTACCTTCCTATTAGCTTTCCCATAACGGTCAGAAATAAGGTATAACATGCCACATGATTAAATCGCAGACCACCACGTAATAATGTGAATCACATGCCACCATTGTGATTGTGAGTAAATTGTTGTATACACCAAAGGAGGAGATAGATCTATGGTGACATAACATCTTTCAAATGAGGTGCACTATGAACCAAAGGGTCCGTGATGTTATCATAGATGGTAAGAGCAATGAGAATCTCATGTCTAAGATGATGAAAAAGTTACAATTGAAGATAGAAATGCACCTATATCTACATATGATTGAATGGATCAAGAAGGTTAGCAAAATAAAAGTAACTAAACGAACTCTTCTCTCGACCATGCTCTATTCCCCTCGTTCATGGTTTGCTCTTCAACCACATTCAGCTTCTGAATGTCTCGACCGCACTACTTTGTCGGTCACCTGATAACGTGCGACATTAAATATATGCCGATTATAATTATGCAGAAAGCGCTTTAAATATTTAAGAAAATCTTTTCATACACCTCCTATCTTTTGTATAATGCCACATGTCACCTTCCTATTGGCTTTTCTCATAACAGTTAGAAATAAGGTATAACATTGCGCCCCCCCCCCCCCCCATATTATTCACTTTGGATAAAAAGTGAAAGTAATGTTGTTTGGTTGCTTAATGCAATTATGGAAATGATTGTTCGTCCACATGTCAATTCTCCATTGATTTACCCGATTGAAGTTAAACTGAATGACTGTCTTTACCTCTTATCCGTTAGTTGTCCTTGTGACATATTGCACAAAATCATCTTGTACTAGGAGTCATAATTGCTTTTTCATTAATGCGCATGTATCATAGATGATATATAAATACTACGCAAGGTTAGTGTTTGACGATGTTGTATTCCCTTCCTCATTAGACCCTTTCCTGAGTAGTTGGTATCAGAGCGAGACTTTTCCTCGATTCAATAACACCTAACAATGATTTGAGCAACAATCCCATGGATAGTGCTCCGGGGAACAATCTTATGACAATGACACGTTTGAAGCTTTCCAGTGGAAGAATCTACAAGCCATGGTAGGCAATGATTGACGGTTTGATGAAAGCTTTAAGACAAACTTATATTCATAATAATGAGCAACACAAGATCGACGATGGAGCTTACGGTCATCATGTTTGTGGTGTGACACTGGTGATGAATGAAAGACCACCACCCTATACTAGTGAATCATATGTTACCATTGTAATCGTGAGGAAGTTGTGCACACCAAAGGAGGAAATATATTTACAGCCACACAATATTTTTCGAATGCGGTGTGCACCTTGAACCAAAGGGTTTGTGATCTTATTATAGATGGAAAAGTTATAAGTGAAGACAGAAAGACACCCTCTCCATATACGTTTGAATGGATCAAGGAAATTAGTAAAACAAAGATAACTAAACAATGTTGTATTCCCATCTCCCTTAAGAAATATTACAAGGACGAAGTAATGTGTGATGTGGTTGATATGGAAACTTGTCACATATTATTTGGTCGACCACGACAATACTTGTTAATGTTATGCTAGATGTCGGGATAATACTTTTATTTTTGTTACAGATAGTAGAAAGATTATCCTCGCCCCTATGAGAACAGAGAACCAACCCATGACTTCTAAAGTGGAGGGGCAGTCTCTTATAACCGAATAGGATTTCATTAAGGAATCTGAGGAGACGAGAGAAATCAATGCATTAATTGAAAATGAAAAAGAAATAGAGCTCACGAATATTCCAAAGAAGTTGAAACCAATGTTAGAGGAATTCAAGACAATCATGCCCGATGAACTTCCTGATGAGTTACCCCCATGTGTGATACACAACACCATATTGATATTATCCCAGGAGCAAGTCTTCTTAATTGACAACATCATCAGATGAGTTTGAAAGAATGTGAAATCTTATAGGGATAAGTGGAAAAATCAATCCATTAAAGTCTAATGGGGGAGAGCATAGTCTCTGTGTTGTGCTAACCCAATTATGCACAAAAAAATAAAAGTGTCCAACGCCAATTACAAGGAAGGGGTTGATAAACATCGACACCAAAAGATATTTAAAATGAGTGATAACATGTTGGTTCACCTACGCAAGAAATGATTTCCAACCGTGACATATAAGCTGATAAATAAGAAGATACGCCCAATCTCGATACTCAAGAAAATCAATGATAACGCATATGTCATTGATCTTCCCAAGGACCTAGAGATCTCATGGACGTTCAATGTGGTAGATTTGTGTGAGTATCATGAGCTGATTTCAATGGATAGCTCAGGGATGAGTTTTTTTCAAGTGAGGGAACTAATGTACAGCGGGCCGCAGACCTATTCTTAGCATAGTTGGACCGAAAGAAGACTGAATGGAAGCGAATGTAGTCCATCAGATTCAGTTCCAATCTTACATAGGGCATGATGTAATTGAGCCCCACGTGTGTCTGGATTGAAGAAATTCATTCCAGGAGAAGTTGCTGTTCGAAGTGGGAATTATAAATCGACCATAACTTTTGATCCAAGTATCGTTACAGGAGGGGTAACTTATGAATTTTGACTAGAACAGGTCATTCGGGGTCAACCAACCCATATGAGCAGTTCACATTGCTATATTTAGTGAGAAAATGCTTCCTTCTAATTTAAAATCATAGTTTTAGAAAAAAAAAACTTACTATCTTTAGTAAATTTTAGTTTTGATGTATTTCATTCGTTTTAGAGTTTTATTATATATAATCTTCTTAGGATTTACTTCTAATTATGCCAAGAATCATCAGACATAATTAAATCAGGACTTTTTATTTTTAGTGAATTTTACTATTTTGACTTGCAAGTAAAATGAATATAGAACTATATTTTATGAAAAACGTAAAATATGTACAAAGAAACATTTTGATGAGAAGTCAATACAATCATTAGAAGAATATTTTAGAATTAAGTATTTTACATATATAGTAAATCAAGTCATCTTTTCATTTCATAATAGGTTTGAATAATTTAAAGCATATGAAGATATTTTTAGTTTTTTATTTGATTTAAACAAATTAAAATCATTAAACAATATTGATTTTTTTTTTTTAAATATTTTCTTAACCTTGATTATTATTATTATTATTATTTTTTTTTTAAACATGAAATGTTTTCTGATATCGATGATTTAGATTTTTTTTTTTTTTAGAATTAAAGGTTTTAAGAGAGGTTTTACCAATAGATATAAAAATTGTAATTAAAACACTTAATTATATAAATAAACTAGATATTTTTCTAAATGCATACATTGCTTACAGGATATTATTAACAATACCTATAACAATTGCTTATCCAGAAAGAAGTTTTTCGAAGTTTAAATTAATAAAATCCTACTTATGATTGACTATGTCACAAGAAAGTAAGTGGATTGACTATACTATCTATTGAAAAATATTCAGTTAATAAACTTGACTATATAAACTTAATTAATAAATTTACATTTCAAAAGGTAAGAAGAATAAACTTTAAATAAATTGTAAGTACTAATATTATTTCAATTCAGAGCTCTTTCACTCACTAATTGACTTTAGTTATGTTTTAAATTAAATATCGATGCATTTCGGTAGATCTCGATACATTATGATATTTAACTTTTATGATGAATGTGTTCATTGTCACCATTTTGCTCCATTATTTCATTTTATTTTAGGTGGACTTGTATCCGACTAAAAAACCTAAAAAATTGCAATCATGCACGATATTTTGAATTCATATACAAAATTTTCTCGCCAATATGGCCGATGTATCGGGTGATATGATATCGGTATCAGAGCCGATGAATATGGGTCCGATACACTTTTTTTTTTTTATCCATGCGCTCATTCGATTGTTCTTAGTACTTGGTAAAAACATTCTCTAATGACTAAACATCATCTAGTTTACCCTTTTTCATAGTATTTTTTATTATATATAACTATTATTTTTAGTTATATTTTATTTTTATTTTTTAAGAAAAGGCCTTATTTGGAGCGTCCCTTAATGCCTCAACTTGCCTTAAAACCGCCCTAGATCCCACCTAAGTTGAATGAACCTGAGGAATTACGATATGCTAGGATGAGCTAAGAGAGACCACATTTGAGATTGACTCGGATCCCAATCTCAGATTCACTATGATGTTTGGACACAACGATATGGGCCCACCTATTAATTCTTTCCGCCCTGCCTCCTAAGGGTAGGAAGTGCAGGGCAGTAGTTGGTTCATCGTCCCTATGAGTCATGACCTGAAAATTGGCACCTGAGTTCAAAGACTCCTATCCCAAGTTCCAGAGTATGAACCTAGCAAAAATGTACATGGGTAAGTTCCTAAGTGCCCACGCAGTTCGGTTAACAATCACTAATTGGGGTAGTTTTAATCAGTGGCATCAAAAGTTAAACAGAGATAACTGAGCCCAGAAATAGATGGCTAATATTTAAAATGAACAATTCAAAGCGTGGTATCTACCCATATGAGGATTATACAAGCTATAATATACATACCCAAAATGATTAAAGGGTAAAGTTTTCAATTTTGGCCAATCCTTCAAAACATAACGGTGGTAGTGTGACGCATGGATGAACGTGATGAGGACGAGCACCATCTTCCTCAAGGATAACTACTCTGAATCTACGGAGCTTCTCTGGACTCCTCACAGAGACTTCTCGAATCCACGAGGAAAGAAAGTAGGAAAATAGAAATAAATTCGAAATTAATTGATGAATAATTGATAATTCTCTAATGTGTCTCCTTACACCATTAATATAGAAAAAAATAAACTAAAATTCGTAATTACCAAAAATAACAAAATTCTAACTCTAATAAAAATTCTAATTCTAATAAAACCCTTCTAAGGCCTAACTTCTAAAAATAAAACTTGCAAATAAACTTTCTCTAGAAGAGTCCTAGTATAACTAAAAGTTATTTCTAAAAGGAAAGAAAATTTAAAACTCTACAAAATAGTAAAAAATTGAAATTACTAAAAATAATAATTTTTTTCTAAAAGTTCATTTTTGAGCTGAAAGCGCGCGTTTTCTGACGAAACGGACAGATGCGACCCACGTTGTGCGTCGGTTCACCTCGGATGGCCCGTTTCAGTAAAGATTGATAGGTTGTACGCCCTATAACGATACCCGGATCAAAAGTTAGGGTCAATTCACGGTCCATCTTCTTGTGGCTCAATCATGCTGGAAACGTATCTGTGACACGTTCTACATCATAGTGCAAGTCGATATAAGCGTACCCGTCTGAGATCTCGATTGTACCTGCATCGATAATATCGTCTGATTGGTATTTTAAAACACGGTGCTAGGTGAGAGTGAGTAGTTAACTTAATGGTTTCATTAGTTCTAAGTAACACTTGCTATTGATTTAATCAATGCAGGTAATGATAACATTATAAAATAAATAATTCTTAATTTAATTATTTAAATACATGGATGACATGCAAAATGGTTGGCTCGCAACACAATCCAACATTGTTTAGCATGAAAAATGCCCGGGATTGACCATACCAATATAGAACCACATCAACGCTATTGCTAGCGAGGGCATCAACATATGTATAATGGTTGGTCCGCAACACGACCCAACAATTTATTGATATGTATGATTAGCCAAGTAGTTATTATTTCTAGTTCAAACAACAGGTTGGTGAAGCTAAGATACTATTATTCTATCAATTATCATTAAACGAATTCATGTAGCTCGTGGCGGTAGGTAGTGGCCCCTCACTAGTGTCCCTTAATTTAAATTTAGGTTTATCACTCAATAGTCCATACAACTTAGTCGGGTTAATATTAGGGCTTTTCGTCCAAGGATAATCACATCTAGGGTGAAGATCATCACCCACATCTCGAATGTGGAGAAAGCATGCCACTTAAACCATTAACAACATGGTAGGGTCGCGATATTCATTGGTGCTCGGTGGTTACTATGAGGAGGCTCATCACCCAATATTTTACCAACATGGCGGGTTCGTCACTCAATTTTTTGCCTATATGGCAGGCACGTCATCTCAACATAGGATGACAACTCGAGTACAATGTCCCATACCACTATGCCCAGGCTCATGAGTTTTTATAGGATCATAACACACTAATGATTATGAGTAGACTCATCCATTGGGAATGAGGTATCCTATATTTAATTTGGTCGTATCATATATTATGAACATACATGGTCAATCGGCTATTAGAATAATTTGATTGACCTGGGAGAACATTGGCGCAATTGGCATTGGGCGCAAGCATCCTGTGTAGTCCAGCTATTGTCGGTCGTTCGTGTTCAGCCCAGGTTGATCGAATAAGACTAAGGTGATCGACTTAACTTGGGCCAACCCTTGGTTTAAGTGATTCACCGACTGACCTAATATTATAAGCAATCCTAAACATCGCTAAAGACTAACAATTCATCAGAAAATCATAATAAGATTTCATATGAAGTATAAATTCAATAACACTACTACTTATGCATTTCATCAAACATATGGGCATCAATAAAAACAACACACTCACTTGAACATTTCATCACCAATAAAACTACACATTCACCTAGGTATTCTATTAAACATGTGAACATTAATAGAACAAAACATTCAATCACATAGGCATTTTATCAAATATGTGAGCATCTATAAATAAATAATAACACATATTGTGATCAAATCGAAATCTGAATATGTTAGCATACCCCAAGTTATCTACAAACAACACATCATTAACTATGACCCCCAAAGGTTGATAAATAACAATTTAGGAATAACGGTTCACACATTTAAGAAAGAATATCTGATTTTGAGCTTTTAAGGTTAGGGACTTGGGGGAAAATGATTCATACATCAAATCTGAAGTAATTAAGAAATATTTATGTAATTCAAAATAGAAAAATCTAAGTTAGAAAGTAGGGTTCATTTCTCACATATCGATCGTGAGTGGGATGGATTTGACGAAGGAGAACGATCAAGGCTAGGGCTCGATCGAATGGAATCCATTAAGAACACTCATAAGATCTCCCTCCTTTTCTCTTTCTCACTTTCTTTATAAGGTGAAATTCGGATGACAACAAAAGTTACCCCCAAATGCTTTATTTATAGCACCAGAAATAGTGCAAATGACCCTACGGGTTATATTTTCATTATACTAGCCCTATAAGAGGGTGTTTCTAACTTTCACGGTCCATTATGCAATGTAGGGGTCGATAACCTCCGTGGGATAGTTGGCCCTAGTGAGAATCTACGTATGGATGCGATCATCCTATCGTTTAGATGTGTCGGTCGATGGGTATAATCAGAATTTAGTTCAACGGTTGCCGATAGTCGATCGGAGCCGCGACTATACGTATATGTGTGGAGTATTGGCTTGGGTTATTGTTGTGCATTTAGTTATAATTTAACAGTCTAAAAGCCACAACTTTGGCAAAGATCAGATACAAACAAATAACTTAAGTTCTTAACAGACTCTAGAGGTATTCACATATCTCATGCACTCGCCTTGCGAGTCCAAGTTGAGCGATTCGAGATGCGATCTTGGCTCGATGTCTCATGATAGATGTTAAGACTACTAAGATAAATGTCTTTCTATAGTTTCAAGTTTTGTGGCCCAATAACGAGCGATCTAGAGCTCGTTTGGATAATTAGGGTATTTTTGGAATGAATTGGGTA
The DNA here is from genome assembly GCA_037074715.1 of Magnolia kwangsiensis. Lineage (NCBI taxonomy): Eukaryota > Viridiplantae > Streptophyta > Magnoliopsida > Magnoliales > Magnoliaceae > Magnolia > Magnolia kwangsiensis. The sequence goes on from CM073582.1 coordinate 22,939,266, forward strand.
ACGAGATTTCTCATGTACGATTATTAAGGTTTGGATTAACTAAGTTCATAGTATGAAATATTCACAATTAGTGAAAATGGCAATTTGATCGTAATCACCCGAAACTATTGGTTCGTAGGCTAAAAGGGTAACTGTGTTAGTTTATTTTGTTAATTAAGATCCAACGCCTAGTTGTCTTGGCTTTTGGTATGTCTTTATTTAGTTGCGATTATCTTGATTAGTCAATAATAGGTCGGCTAGATTTGGGCCCTAGATGAACAAATCACGAGGCTAGACTTGATGTTTACGTGATCGTTCGGTTTCATTGGCTTCCTATGGTTGATTTATCGAATTTATGTAGTTCTTTACTAGTAATTCTCACATATAGGCTAACATCGAGTGTTAATGGTCAGTAAGTGACAAGATAAGCTAATTATAGTGAAAAAATTTCAAAGATTTTTAAAATCCAAAATAGTGAAAATCTGGAATGTTACAATATACCCCCCTTAAAAATAATTGTGTACTTGAAATTTTCTAATGTCAATAAGTAAACATATTCTCATTTCGTTTGCCTATTTTATTTTTTTTTAATTTCACATTCATATACGTGCTAGGGCGTATACTAAGTACACTAGCCTGACTTATTATTGGCTACCCCCCTTAAAGAATTTCACCACTGAGATTTACTTTTTTTTAAAAAAAAATTATAAGAATTAGAATTCATGATGATAATTCCCCATATCTATTGTAAAAATTTCTGTTTTCAGTGTTTGGCTAACATAGAAAGAATATTGTAGTGGACTTGAATCCGATACATCGATCCTCTGCCTAACTAAGGTAGAAAGATCGTTGTATCCCTTCCTAGTCCTGGTGGATCCTAGTCTTGTGTTTGGTAAAAGTAGTGAGTCCATTGGTAGTCGACTAGGATTGAGAATTGAGTCAAGTCGCGAATGCCTCACATGTGTATGGTATAGTTCTGTAATTCTGTAGTTTGATCATCATAAATGTTTAGAGAATATCATAAATTATTAAAAAATTCAAGTCTCGCATTTATAAGATTATCTTTTAGGTCCTGTTTAAATAGAGTTCTTATTTAATTTATGTTTAACTTAGACTGTAATGAGTCTCCTATAATGCCATCTCGATCCTATGGCTTATAGATTATTGATTTCAAAAGGGAAAGAAGAATCTACAGTTATATGACATTTTAAAGGTTTAGAGGGTTGATGACGAAAGGAATGGCGTTAAAAAGGGAAGGGGATGAATGTCTCCTCAATATGATATAAACCCCAAATCCATAGGAGAATAAGAAAACTTGAAATTTTTTATTGAAGCTTGCCTCTAATACGAACATATAGGTCTTAAACTATGAAACTCAACCCTATTCAAGGGTCATAATTTGAGTATACTAGAACTACTTGAAATAGAAAATATACTAAAATAGAAAATTTTAATTTAATCTTATAAGATGATTTTTGACATGATTAGAAGCAATTCCTAAGAAGACACTGAATATTAAAACTCTAAGATAAAAAAGATACGTCCGATCCATCGGCAACTCATGGTTGTAAATTTTTTTTTATTTCAACACATCAGTTGTTCATAACATCTTTTTCAATTTTAGTTACTGAATTATTTTTAAATTTTTTTATTGATAATTTATCATTAAGTTTAATCTTATACCACAAAATTTCGTTTCATTTCGAGTTCTAAAAAAATTATTAAAATTCTAGAAGTAACATCTGTCTAAAATTAATCATTTTTTACAAAGTTTTCAAAACATCTTAAAACTAACCCTTTTTTAATTTTAATTTAAATATTATTTCTTTTTCCATAAAACTAGACGTATCAAACTTCAATCTAGCTTTTGAATCACCCCAATCAAAGTTGTATTGAATGAGATACGAATTTTTGATGTTAGCACATTTAAGCTATCTAAACAGGATTTAAAATTACAATTTACAAAACTTCAGGGCCATAATTGCAAAGTTGACCGTTGAATTCCATGGTTGACCTTAGACTTATGACAAATTGTGGTCGACTATGGATTGGCAAGGTCGACCATGGGGGATGTTTATCTAATTTTTGTAGTTTTTTTTTTTTGCAAAAAAGTGGCTTTAACCTAAAGTTTCTTAGGTCAGTTTTTCACAACCCTAAGTGTAGGGTCGCGATGTAGTAATAATCTCGGTAAGACCGAGGTCGAATCCACAAGGACTGAACTTATGTGTCTTCTTAGAGTAACTAGAACTAGAACTAGAAGAAGATGAAAACCTAAATTTGGAATATTTGAAAGAGTAATTGTGATTAAGTAATTAAAATGAATAAATTTAAAGGTGGGAACTAGGGTGCTATGGATCCACTTGTAGAAATTGAGAATCTACCTTGCATGATTCAAGGACACAACTAGAATCAGAGTCTTATTTTATCCAGTTGGTAAGAAGAGATTTATTAGATCTTTAAACTTCTCATGGATCTAATCATCAATGGATGAGAGTGGTGAGGTTTTGGATGTGATTCCATCACCTAAACATGCCTAGGAGATGTTGAGGGTCAAATATTGCATATCAGATCCAGTTATTGCTTGGATTTACGAACCCGATACTGTTCAATGCTCTATTTTAATCGTATTTGTGATGCAAGGTGTATTTACGAGCTTGGATCGAAATAAGGTGCTAAAAGCATGGAGTTAACTCTCAGAATTCACCAAGGCCATGGACGGACTCCAAGGGACCAAGATCGACGGAATTACATGCTAGAGATCCGAGAAAATCGGGAAACTGAAGCTCAAGTGGCTCGAAAATCATCCAGAATGAAAGATCACAGGGTTTCCACCATCTGATCGACACGAAACTTCATATATGGCCTCAAGATCATAAATTAACCGTACACGTCGAATTTCAACCATTGGATACCTCTAGAAGTAACCCAATGGATAGATCAGCTCATAAATCATTAATCTGGGGCCCATCTGATCCTTAGATATGCTTTAATTTTAGTCCTAACTGTTTAAATGAGCTGAGGAAATGAATGGACGAAATGGATTTCTTGAGAACATCACAGTGGACCCCACATGAGGGTGCGTGTGCATCCAGTGCATGTGCATGCGAGCCATACCGGACGGTCAGCCAGATCAAAGATGGGCTGACCCGTCTTCTTCTTGTGAATGAACAGCGGACGGATGCTGTCTGTCCATTTTTCAGTAGTAGGGACCACTCATCATCCAAATTGTAAGACCCGTATCTTAGTCCGTACCATTCCATAGACTTCCGCGGTCTTACTGGTCGAATTTCGGCAACCTTCGACCCTTAACCGATATTAACGCGCGACCTTGATTCATATGACGTTAACCTGTTTCGACTCGACCCGAGTTCTGTACCATAGCGACCGCACCATCGCTGCGGTTCCGATGCCGTGACTTGCGCGCTAAGGCGATACCCTGATCAAGAGTTGTAGACCGACGTTCGGTGCGAGGAAACGCCGCGCGTTGCGAAATTCAAGAGAATCTTTACGATGTGTCACATCAATCACATCAATCAATCATCCATCAATCCATCACATGTCAAGTACATGTCAAGTACACATCACTTTCACCCATTTTCCCAAGCAAGCCACAAAAGTCTTCCATGCCCATACCTTTCTTACAAAAAAGGCCACCAAAGTCAACAAAAGTTCTTACACCCATCACCACCACATCCATCACTCCATCACCCATCATTCCATCTCTCTCTACAACACTCTCTCTCTTTCTCATTTTCTCATCTCATTCTCTCAAGCAAAAACCCTCATACGTATGAGAGCTCTCCAAGCCTCTCCCTCTCTTTCCAAAACTCCAAGGTGACCCACTTTCCTACCCCTTCATCTCCCATCTCAACCCTCCATTCCTCATCTCATCCATTGAAGTTGAAGCTAAGGTGCTAAGGAACCCCTAGGAGCAAGAAGATCGGACGGTGGGTGCATGATCATAGTAGTTTTTCTTATTTTTGAGATGGGCCAAGTGAGGCCAACCGATCAATGGTTTGGATCTCATTTGGGACCATAAGATGTGGCCGATGGCCCACTTTGATCATCATGATCATCCATGAAGGGGCCATTCTCCATGGACCCCATCATGAGTTTATTTCATTACATTTGAAGGTCATCTAGACCGTCCAAATTGGTGGAGAAAGGATATCCATCGTTGGATTTGATTTTGTTAGATCCATGTGTAAAGGGACCTGTTTTATTGTTCGATCTCTTCAAGGGAGGGCTCATAGTGGCGGAGCCCTCCATCACAAGCGTGTCCCACTTTCCATCTCTCTCTCCCTTCTCATTTCAAATTTTTTGTTATTTTATTTTTATTTTATGTCATTATATATGGTTGTGTGGCCCACTTGGATGGACCCCATTAGGATGCATGTTTTAGATCCAATCCATTTTTAGATGGGGCCCACCTTGTATGTGCATGGGGTAGCCATGTGATGGCCCACCTAATCAGGGCCCACCACAATTTTCTTTTAAAAGGCCACACCGTCCAGTGTCTGGGACGCTGGACGTCCCTGTATAAAATAAAATAAAATAAAATAAAATAAAGAGAAGAAGAAAAGAAGGGCTTTTGGAGTGGTCCTCTTATAGGACCCACCTTGAGGTATGGGTACAATCTAAGCCGTCCATCCTCTTACCCATCTCTTTTTAGGCGTTGAGCCAAGAGTTGGGGTTGATTGAAAGATCTGGTGGGCCATAGCATCGAAGAATGCATCATTACCATTTAAGGATCCTTTTCTTATTTTATTTCATTTTCTAATCATCAAAAAAATTCAAACTTTAGACTCGTTGGGCTTCTTTTGAGCCACTGAACGCAATGGCCGAGATGGATTTTTGTAAAGCGGGCTCCACGTGTGAAAAACTCCCGAAAAATGGGTTTTTTCTGAATTTGCAAGAGGCAATGCCTCTGCCTCCCTCTGACAGCGGCAGTAGCTGCACGCTGCTGCGTGCAGCGGTTGGGACGGGCGGGTGGTCAGCGAGCCACCCACAGCTGCTGTCGTGGGCCCCACCATGATGTATATTTTGTATCCACTCCATTCAAGGGGTGGACCACCCCCTGAGGTGGGTCCCCTCCAAAAATCAAGTCGATACAAAACTCAGGTGGCCCACACCATACGAAACAGTGGGATGAAACCTCTACCATTAAAAAACTTTCTGTGGGAGACAGAAGTTCTGGATCAAGAAGAAATTTGTGTTTTCCTTTCATTCAGGTCCGTGGGACCTTACCAACCGACTGGATGGAAAATATATGTTGTGGTGGGCCCCACGTGGAGCCCACAGTGATGTATACGTTTTGTCTCCACCGTCCGCTGGACGGTGGAGCCCAGCGGACGGTGGAGCCCGCCTAATGCACGTGCTTCATCAATGTCCAGCGGAGCCACCCAATGCATGTGCTTCATCAACGCCGTCCATTTCCTTGGGACCCACCTGCTGTGAGTGGACCGGCTGGTGTACGCATTACATCAGCTATTCAGCTGCTGCATATGCGACGTCAGCAAGTTCCATGGGTCCACTGCTAATGACGTCAGCAGGTGGTTAGGCCCCACCGTAACTTATGTGTTGTATCCCACCGTCCAGATGGCTGGACGGTGGGCCCTCCATGGCATTCTGGATGGTGGGCCCTCCATGGTATTTATTTGACATCCAAACCGTTCATCCATTTGGTGAACGTGGACCCCACCTGCTATCTGCGGTTAGTCCAACCGTCCATTTTTTTTGGCGAGCTCATTGGGCTTGAGGCAAAATGAGATAGATCTACTTATCAGGTGGGCCACTGCTGTAAATGGCGGAGCATTGAACGTCTACCATTGAAATCCCCTTGCCAACCAGTTTGAATGGCAAATAAACATTTTAGTGGGCCTCTAGGCCATGGGAGTGGACCCATTTGATGTGTTCCAAGGTCCATGGGATTGGACCCATTTGGTGTATTTTAAAGTCCATGAGATTAGGCCATTTGTTGTTTTAGGGGCCCATGGGTTAAGACCCACTGAGATGTACTAGGGCCTATGGGTTGAGGTCCATTTGACGCACATTTGGGGCCCAATTGGTGTGGCCCATTTATTACATATAAGACCCATGAGATTAGGCCCATTTGATGCAATCTAAGGCCCACCCATTGCAATGCACATAAGGCCCATTGGTGTGGTCCATTTATGTGGCCCATTTGATGAATAAAAGGCCCATATGACATGTCCCATTTGATGTATTTATGGCCCAATAGGATGTATCTAAGGTCCATTGCAATGTGTGAGCCCAATACCAATTATGCAACGATGTTTACGACAATCGTACTTTGGGAGCAATGTTGGTTTGACGTCCACATTGCGAGTGTAATGCTGGTTGGATGTCCACATTACAACTCTCCTTAGGGCCCAGTGTTAGGCCCGTACTTATTGTGTATAGGCCGTCCAGGCCCATCTGCATTGTAAGGATAGTCCATCTCATTATAACATGTTTAGTATAGTTCCATGACTCATGATCATACGCATCATATGTATGCTTGATATGAGGATTGACTGATCATAGCATATGCCTTCGGGCAAGTTGTTTATGGGCTCCCGGTTAGGCGGGCCCTACATGAGTGTACGATATGCACAGAATTTGTTACATGACTAGATAGCGTGATTCATGCATTTCGCATTTGTGTGATATGGTTATTGTACGCCCTAGCGACGTCGGGGCCATAGCCTCCACAGGCGTATCGTGGTTGGCAGGATTGAATACCAAAAATTTTATTTTACATGGGGTGTTATAAATATCCCTGGGTGAAAGTCCCTAAACCCTTATGGTACCAAGAGGTTACTCCAACGTCTAGACCGAGTGGGTAGATGAGCGTTGAGTGCCGATTACCAGATAGTTACGCTCTCCACTGTGTCGTGGTCGGTTGGAAGGGGGTGCGGCCTTACCCGCCCGAGTGTAGGGGGTAATGCTAGGCTGAGTTTGACCAGCTCGAGGAATGGGTCCGCTATCGACGAGTCGCGCCCGATATTGGCAGACGGATAGTGAGGTCTTTTCCACTTACCTTATTGCGCGCGATGTGGCGGCGATCTGGTTTAGAGTGTACTAGACCCCAGTGATATCCCAGATTTGAGTTGTATTGATGTGTAGACATAGATGGAGATTTGTGTGCTTGAGTTGCATTTCACATCGCATGGCCTTGGGATGGCCGATATCATTCATGTCTTGCATCGCATAGTCTTGGTACGGCTCATGATATTATGGATCCATCTGCATATTCCGCATTACTCTGATACTGCATGATCATAGTACTACTTTGCGCACACACTTTCACCATCCTCTAAGCTTTCTATAAGCTTATGCATGACCGTTGCGTGCAGGTGACGTTGGAGCACAGCAGCGCTGAGGCAGGAGCACGTTGCAGATCGTTTTGGAGTTTTTGTCCTTCATCATTGTATTTCCCTTTATGCTCATTGTACTTGTAAAAGTTTTTGATCATAGTGGAAATGTAATGGAGTTCTTGGTTGTTGTTTGTGGGTTATGCCTTTGGTTATGCTAATTACGAATCAAACTGACATTGAAAATCCTCCTCGTAGCATCCCAGGATCGGAACCTGGCGAATGGGCTCTAGGAGCCGAGAATGGGGTTCTACGAAAGCTGTCGGCGCCGAATTCGGCGATCGGAAATTTTGTGAGCTCGGTTTCCGAGTTTGGAGTATGACACAAATGGATGATCCAGACCGTTCATTGCATCTCTGGGGTAGGCGTGACCCTCGCCTATGTGTTTTTTTGGTCTCATGCACATGTACAGACGTATATCGATGAAAAACTCAGGATGGACGACAGCGAGCAAGATTTAAGGGACCACATCAAAACTCGAGAAAAATCACCCTGTCTCGAACATTTTTCCGAGGAGAACGCAATGGACGGGGTGAATTTTCCATATAACAATGATTCTGGGCCCCACCATCGTCATAGCGCACAGGTACGCGGTCTCTATTTTGTAACAGGGAGTTACGATCAACTCTTGTGGGCCACAATCACACATCATAGGTCTGATCTGAACGTCCATTACGAGCTCAAGGTCCCTCTCACTCAGGCCTAGGTGTCGGAATCACGAAATGAAGCGAAGGTGGTAGTTGATCTTCCAAACGTAGAATAGACGGTGTAACAAAAGAAATTGTGGGCGACCATGGTTTTGACCTAAAACTAATCAGGTATGAATGGTTTTTCGTTGTAAATCCAATGGACGGATTAGATTTCACCTCTAACATCAAGAATGGGCTCCACCAATCCTCCACAGACGAAAACGCAAACCGAGTTGCGGTTTCCTGCGCATGCCCATGCTTGGGCTAGGACGTTAGGAGAGAGAGTGAGACAGGGAGAGTATTCTTTTAGGTTTTATTTATTTTTTTATTATTAATTTTGTGAGAATTAGCCTCATCATGTTCATGAGTGGCTAAACCTCTTAGCTGGGGCTAAGAGGTGAAGCTTGTAATGTGATGGGGAGGATTTTATGACTTTGATTTATATTGTTTGAACTACCTTGATTATAGTTTGATTAAAGGGAATGTTTTTAGTTTTTAATGGTCTGTTGTGGCTAAAATTACAATGGGTCTGCGATAGCTTTGAGCATGTTCCTTTCCTTTTATGTTTATGATGTCAGGAAGCTCTATTGTTCACCACGTCTCCTGGGCATGGTCGGATGACAGTACCCTTCCTAACCTTCATATCATGTTGATTGCTCGGTAATTAGTTTAATTCTGTTGTTTTCTTTGTATCATGGGCATGGTTTGATGATGGAATCCATTCTAATTCATATACCTTTCATCTCTTGAAAACTATATCAAAGGAAGTTTAGTTTAATTTTTATAGTTACACCTTCAACTGGATGAAGATGGACTCTAAGTCCAGTTGAGTTTCTGAAGTAGGCATAATATCTCCCCGATCTCTACAAGTGGATCCTCTGAATCCCTAGTTTTCTTTCCCTGAATTCTTTAAGTTTAAGATAATTATTTCATCATTATTCCTTCAATTTATTCAATTTAGATTTCGTCTTAGTCTAATTCTAGTTCTACTTAATTTCAGATAACGTACAAGTATTAGTCCCTTGAGATTCGACATCGATCTTACCGAGTTTATTACTACATCATAACCCTGCACTTGGGGTGTGAACAGTTTTTAGCACTGTTGCCAGGGACTGACGGTTACATTTTCTGAGATTAATTAGTTTTAAAATTAGATTAAAATTAGAATTTTTACTAACTTTAGCTTTAGGATGTTCGTTTTAATTGATTTTTAGAAACGAACTTACTTTCCTGCTTTGTAGGATTTTATTAGATCTTCTTAATTGGTAACTTCGTCCTAATTTCTTTATTTTTTCTATTCTTTATATTAGATTTTATCTTTTAGAAACTAATTTCTTTTGTTTTCTTTTACAGGATCTTAACATAGGAACTTCTAATGTGGTAACATCCTTCTAACTTCTCATCTTACTTTCTGTACTACTGTCGGAATTTTTTTGTTTATTTTCTTTAGGATTAGATTCAGAGTTAAGGTTTCACCATGTATCTGAATGAATGGGCACATCCATATGTTGAGATAGCTTATGGAAAGCAGCCTATGCCTCAAAATTTTTCTGAAAATACTTTCTAGAACCAATCGGAATATGATGCTCTACCGATTAAGAAGTCTTTCGGTGATTATCTGCGGGAGAATAAATGTATTCTACGAGTTAAGAAAACAGTACGTGATTATTAAAATTGTCACGCCCCAAACTCTGAAACCGGGCTCACGAAATTCTCAATCACCGAATTCGGCGCCAACATCCTCCATAGTATCCCATTCTCGGCTCTCGGCACCCATATACCAGATTCCGATCCTAGGACACTACGAGGAGGATTTTAAACATGATTTAATTCGTAATGAGCATAACCATAAGCATAACCCATGAATAATAATCACAAGAACACCATCACAAAATCCACTATGATCAAAAATTTTGAGTACAAGGCGTATGAAAGGGAAAATACAATATACAGAAAGTAACAAAAACTCAAAAAGCTCGGCTGCACACTCCAACCGATTAAGAAGTCTTTCGGTGATTATCTGCAGGAGAATAATTGCATTCTACGAGTTAAGAAAACAGTACGTGATTATTGAAATTGTCACGCCCCGAACTTGGAAACCTGGCTCACAAAATTTTCAATCGCCGAATCCGGCGCCAACAGCTTCCATAATATCCCATTCTTGGTTCCCGGCACCCATATACCAGATTCCGATCCTAAGACGCTACGAGGAGGATTTCAAACATGATTTGATTTGTAATGAGCATAACCACAAGCATAACCCATGAATAATAATCACGAGAACAAGGCGTATGAAAGGGGAAATACAATATACAGAAAGTAACAAAAACTCCAGAAGCTCGGCTGCACACTCCAACTGCGGTAAGACTACGGCTACGTCCTGGCGTCACCTGCATGCATTAATCGTGCATAAGCTTATAGAAAGCTTAGAGGGTGGTGTAAGTGTGTGCGCAATATAAGCGTGCTCAGAATGCAAGGTCAGGGCAATGCGAAATCTTGCTGATAAGTACATGAATGCAATCAGACATCCCAAGGCTATGCGGTGCAAGATATGAATGTTATTGGTCATGCCAAGACCATGCAATGCAAGATACAGTTCAAGCATGCCAATCCTCATCATATATCAGTACAATTCTCATTTAGGATAATCACCGGAGTTTAGTACACTCCAAATGGCACTGTCGCTCTCCAAGCCGCACAGTCCAAGTGAGTGTAAGAAACCTCACTATCCGCCTGGCCAATAGTCTGTCAATGTCTATCCGGCATGTCGATAGCGGACCCATTCACGAGCTGGTCAAACTCAGCCTAGTATTTCCCCTACCCTCGGGTGAGTAAGGCCACACCCCTTTCTAACCGACCACGACATAGTGGGAGACGCAGCCTCTTGGTAATCGGCCCTCGTGTGCTCATACATCTACTCGGTCTTGACGTTAGAGTCATCCTCTGGTACCATCGGGTTTAGGGACTTTCACCCAGGGACATCTATGGCGTCCCAATTTCTTAGACAAGGTTTTCGGTATCTAACCAGCTACCCACGGTGTGTCTATGGAGGCTGTGACACTGATGTCGCTAGGGCATATCACAATCACACAAATGCAAATGCATATATCACACTATCAGTCATGTAACCATCCTACGTGAAGCACGCGCTCATATAGGGCAACTCCACCTATCAAGGAGCCCGTAAATAGTCTGCCCAAAGGCATATGCTATGATCAGTCATTCCTCATCTCAAGTATACATATGATGTGTATGATTATGAATCATGGATCTACACTAAACATGTATATAAAGATGGGCTTTGTGTATAACAAAGATGAGCCTAAATGGCCTACTCACTACAAGTATGGGCCTACCTATGAGCCTCAAGGAGAGTGACAATGCGGACATTTAACCGACATCATCCTAACAATGTGGGCATCTAACTATCATTGCTCCCAAGGCTCGGCTCGCCTTAAATATCATTAAATAAATCATGGCGGAATCATACATTGCAATGTACCTTAGGTACATCCCATTAGGCCTCAAATACATCAAATGGGCCGTATCTCATAGGCCTTATATTCATCAAGTGGGCTACCTCAATGAGCCTCACCAATGGGCTTTAAGTACTTTGCAATGGGCCATCACCCATGGGCCTTAGAATGCATTAAAATGAGCCCAATCACATGAGCTTTATGTGCATCAAATGAGCCTAATCACATAGGCCTTATATATACCAAAGTGGGCCTCAACAATTGGCCTAAAAATACATCAAGATGGGCCTACATACATGGGCCCATATTACCAAAGTGAGCCTCATGTGAGGCCCGCCATAATATTTATTTTCCTCCCAATCTAGGGCCCAATATAATGTTTATTTTCCATCCAAACTGTTCATAAGGTCACATGGGCCTAGGGCCCACTGTAATGTTTTATTTGCAATCCAATCTATTCATAAGGTCACGTGGACCAAGGTAGGGCCCACTATAATATTTATTTGCCACCCAATCTATTCATAAGGTCATGTGGACCTTGGGGCCCACTGTGATATTTATTTATCATCCAACCTGTTTATATGGTCGCACGGACCAGGGAGCCCACCGTGGGTGGTTCACCAATCCAGCCCACCCAACCGTTCATTGGGTTAGACGGTCAGGGGCCCACCAAAATGTGGTCCACAAATTCAGTCCACCCGTTATGTGTGTCCCACTTGGCTGAGGGTCCAGACCAAGTTTCAGCCACATCCAAAATTCAGGTAGGCCCCACCAAGTGTTTTTATATGATTTAGGCATGTCTTCACATGATTTAGATGGTATGGCCCGCCTGAGTTCCGTTTATGACTGATTTTTAGGGCAGAGCAGTTTTAGAATGGGGGCCCCACAAGGGACGGTGTTGATGTTCGAAATGCATCACGGTGGGGCCCATGGTTGGGGCCGTGAGGGCCAACACGTCCGTCTGCCCGCCCACTGACAACAACACTTTTTTTTTCTTTTTGAAAACAGAAAATGCCATAGTTTTTGGTAGGTGGAGTTCGCCTTAGGAAAATCCAACCCATTCATTGTGTGTGTCCCACCAATTTAATGGTCCAAACCGAGTTTCAGGTGGGTCTAAGCTGCATGTGGACCCCAGCATTTGATTTCATGTGGTTTGGCATACCATTGCATGAATGGTAATGGTGTGGGCCATCCGAGGACTTTTTATGGCTGATTTTTGGAGCCAACGCATCATTCAAGGGGACCTATTAAATGAACGGCATGGATGTAAAACATACATCATGGTAGGGTCCACAACCGGAGCTAATTGGGCTTACCCTCTTTTTTTGTTAGACGTCTAGACTCTCTGGATGTCAAGGCAGAAATGCATGCAATGTATATGTTTTATTTTTGTTTTCCTAGGTGGGACCCACATTAACTAGATCTACCCTGTCCATTGCATGTACCCCACAAAATTAGGGGTCCAAAACAAGTTTCAGGTAGGTCCAAACTTCTTGTGGACCCCAGTAATCATTTTCCCAAGTTTTAGTGGAAAATACCAGCATTCTTAATGCCACGGCCCGCCAAATAATTGGATAGGTCTCATTTTTCGGCTCAACGCCTAAAATGAAGCAAGGGTTGAGATGGACGGCTTGGATCATACATAAATATCAAGGTGGGGCCTACTTGAACCCCGTTTCCAAACTCGTTATGGGTAGCTTGTTAGTATACTCATGTCAGTTCACACTTCACATTAACCACTTGCAGCGTCCAGTGTCCAGAGACGCTAGACGGCGTGAATATTCACAAACATTATGGTGGGTCCCACATGGATGTGGCCCACCATGTTATATATGTAATATAATATAATATATAATATATAATATTATATATATATGTATGGAATATGGGATCTCTTAAATGTGGTGGGCCACCCCCATCTAATGGATGTAATAGGTAATTTGGTGGGGCCCACTACATTCTAAGATGAGAAAAAGAGAAAGAAAGAGAAATCCACGGTACAATAGAGGGACCCCGCCACTATGGGCCCTCATTGATACATCCCATACATCACAACGGGTCCCACCAACAAGTGGGCCCTCAAATTATTAAATCAACGGTAGAAACTCAAAGATCACCCACCTCTTGTACTCCTACTTGCTCCCTTAGCCTCCTTAGCTCCTTGCCTTCTCTTTTGATGGTGGTAGATAATAGATCAATAGTTGATATGAGAGATGAGAGGGTAGGGAAAGTAGGCCACACTTGTTATTTTTGGAATGCTTAGGAATGCTTGGACGTATGGACCTTGGGAGAGTGTTTGAGAGTGAATGAGAGAGAGAGGAAAGTGATGGATGAAAGGTGATGGAGTGATGGGTTGAGTGATGGCTTGTAAGAAAGTGATGGGTGAAGGGATGTGAGAGTTGACTTTGGGTAGTTTGTGTAAGAAAATGTAAGACCCGTATCTTGGTCCGTACCTTTCCGTACACTCCCGCGGTCGTACCAGTCGAATTCCGGCAACTTTCGACCCTTAAACAATATCGACGCGCGACCTGGATTCATGTACCGACAACCCGAGTCGACTCAACCCGAGACCTATACCATAGCGACCGCGCCGTCGTTGCGGTCCCGATACCGCGACCCGCGCGCCAAGGCGATACCCTGATCAAGAGATATGAGCCAACGTTCGGTGCGAGAAAACGCCGCCCGTTGCGAAAACCAAGGGAATCTCAACGATGTGTCACATCAATCACATCAATCCCATCAATCAATCACCCATCAAGCCATCACATGTCAAGTACACATCACTTCCATCCCTTTTCCCAAGCAACCACAAAAGTCTCCCAAACCCATACCTCTCTTACACAAAAGCCAACAAAGTCTTCTTAACCCATACCTTTCTTACACAAAAGCCCAAAAAGTCAAGTTTTTCTTACAACACCATCACTCATCCATCCATCCATCACTCTCTCTCTCTCCCTTTACATCACTCTCTCTCTTTCTCTCTTTCTCATTCCAAAACTTCCAAGCAACAAAAAATTGTAAGGGTTCCATACGTATGGAATTTTCCAAGCCCCTCTAAACTTCAAGTGGCCCACCTTCCTACCCCAAAATCCCCCATCTCAACCCTCCATTCTTCATCTTAGCCATTGAAGTTGAAGATAAGGTGCCAAGGAACCCCTAGGAGCGAGAAGATCGGACGGTGGGTGCTTCTATAGGGTAGATTTTCCTTTTCTTTATGGTGGACCAAGTGAGGCCCACCGATCAATGGTGTGGATCTCACTTGGGACCCTTATTTGTGGCCGATGGACCACTTGGATCATCATGATCATTCCATGATGGGGCCATTCTCCATGGACCCCATCATGATGTTTATTTCTTTAAGAAAGGTCATCTAGACCGTCCATTTTGGTGGAGAGAGGATCTCCACCGTTGATTCTCGATCTTGATGGTCCCATGTGTTGAGGGACCCTTTTTTTTGTATCATTTGCTTTTAAAGGAGGGCCCATAATGTCGGGGTCCCTCCATCACAAGCCGTGTCCCACTCTCCATGACTCTCTCTCTCTTTTATTTATTTTATTTTATTTTATTCTATTTTATTTTATTTTTGTGCAAAAGGATTGTGTGGCCCACTTGAATGGATCCCACCTTGGCATTATATACTTTTGATCTATTCAAGTGGGGCCCACCATATGCGTTGTACACATATCTGTGGTGGCCCACTTCATCAAGGCCCACTACAAAAAAAAAAAAAAGGGAGAGAAGAAAAGAAAAACCGTCCAGCGTCAGAGACGCTGGACGTTTCAACCAAAACAAAAAAAAAGGGAACCTTTTTGGTGGCCCACTTGCATAGGCCCCACCCTGATGTTTAAGTCCGATCCAAGCTGTCCATCCTCTTCCCCATATAGTTTTAACCGTCAAATAAAAGAATGGGACTGATCTGAATATCAAACATTGGCGGTTACCATTGAATAATTTTCTAGTATTTCTATGCTACCAAAAAAAATTGAACTTCGGACTCATTTCAATTGTTACGGGCCCCTGAAACCAATGGACGGGGTGGATCTGTTGGATGTGGGCCCCAAATGCAAAAAACCCCAAAAATGAGGGTTTCCATTTTTTTTTTAAATGTTATAAAGAGGCTAAGCCTCTGACGTACAGCAGGCGGGCGGCGGGCTGACGTGCAGCCACCCACGGCTGCTGCCGTGGGCCCCACCATGATGCATATGTTTAATCCACGCCGTTCATTTGAGGGGTCCCTTTCTCAGGTGGGCCCCCTCCAAATTTCGGTTCGATCCAGAACTCGGGTGGCCCGCACCATAGGAAACAGTGGGACGGGATTTTCTGCCATTGAAATCTTCTTGGGGCCCACTGAAGTTTTGAATCAAGCTGAAATTTTTATTTTCCCTCCACCTAGGCCCAAGAGGCCTTATGAATGGCCCAAATGGTATTTGGGTATCATGGTGGGCCACATCCGTGGACCCCACCATTAATGTATGTGTCTTAACACACCGTCCACCGGCTGTGGACGGTGGACTCCCACCATGATATATGTGTTACCGTCCAGTGGACGGTGGCCCCCCCCCCCCCCCCCCTTGTGACATATGTGCCTTATTGCACTGTCCACTGGACAGTGGGACCCATTATGATGCATGTGATGCATCCGAACCATCGATCCATTTGAACGGTTTAGGCCTTTGGGTTAAGCCTATTTGCCTTACAAAGGACCTATGGGTTAGATCCATTTGATTTATGAAATGTTTATGGGCTAGGCCCATTTGATTCATCTAAGGCCTATGAACTTGGGCCCACCTGATATGTAAAGCCTATGAGCTTAGGCTAATTTGACATTTAAGGCCCAAGAACTTAGGCCCACTTGATATGTAAAGCCTATGGGCTTAACTTGATATTTAAGGCCTATGGTTTTAGGCCCAATGGATATGATCTAAGGCCATGTGACTAGGCCATTTGATGTACTTCTAGGCCCACTTGATTTATTTAAGGCCTATGGGCTAGGCCCATTCGAATTTCAAAAGGGCTAATGATTTATAAAATACTTATGGGCTAGGCCCATTGGATTCATTTTAGGCCTAGAGCTTAGGCCCATTAGATGTGTTGCAAGTCCATGGGACTGAACCCCTTTGATTATAAAAAGGGTCCATGGGATTAGACCCATTAGACTTGTTTGAGACTCATGGGTTAGGCCCATTTGATACATATTAGACTCATATGATTAGGTCCAATTGATGCAATCCAAGGCCCACGGGCTTTGACCCATTGCAATGCACTTAAGACCCATTGGTGTGGCCCATTTATATGGCCCATCTGACGAATAAATGGCCCATAAGATATGGCCCATCTGATGAATAAAGGGCCCATAAGATATGGCCCATTTGATATATATATATGTAAGGCCCAATGGGAGGAACCTAAGGTCTATTGCAATGTGTAAACCCATTACCGATTATGTAGCGGTGTTTAAGAAGATCGTACCTAGAATGCAATGATGGTTTGACGTCCACATTGCAAGTGTAATATTAGTTGGATGTCCACATTACGACTCTCCTTAGGGTCCATTACTGGTCCGTACTTGTTGTATTTCGGCCGTCCAGGCCCATCTGCATTGTAAGATAATTCATTTTATTATAACCCGTTTAGTACAGTTCATGACCCATGATCATATGCATCATACGTATGCTTGTTATGAGGATTGACTGATCATAGCATTTGCCTTCGGGCAGGTTGTTTATGGGCTCCCGATTAGGCGGTGCTGCCCTACATGAGCGCACAGTATGCGCAGGATTGGTTGCATGACTGGATGGCGTGATTCATGCATTCCGCATTAGTGTGACATGGTTGTTGTACGCCCTAGCGACATCAGGGCCGTAGCCTCCACAGACGCATCGTGGTTGGCAGGATTGGATACCGGAAATCTTGACTTACATGGGGTACTATAGATATCCCTGGGTGAAAGTCCCTAAACCCTTATGGTACCAAGAGGTTGCTCCAACGTCTAGACCGAGTGGGTAGATGAGCGTTGAGTGCCGATTACCAGACGGTTACGCTCTCCACTGTGTCGTGGTCGGTTGGAAGGGGGTGCGGCCTTACCCGCCCGAGAGTAGGGGGCAATGCTAGGCTGAGTCTGACCAGCTCGAGGAATGGGTCCGCTATCGGTGAGTCGCGCTCGATATTGGCAGACGGATAGTGAGGTCTTTTCCACTTACCTTATTGCGCGCGATGTGGCGGCAATCTGGTTTAGAGTGTACTAGACCCCGGTGATACTCCATACTTTGAGCTGTATTGACGTGTGGACTTTGATGAGTATCTGTATGCTTGAGTTGCATTGTACATTGCATGGCCTGGGATGGCCGATACCATTCATGTCTTGTATTGCATAGCCTTGGTACGGCTCATAACGTTTTGGTTCCATCTGCATATTCCGCATTACTCTGACATTGCATTCATATTACTACCTTGCGCACACACTTTCACCACCCTCTAAGCTTTCTGTAAGCTTATGCACGACCGTTGCGTGCAGGTGACGTTGGACTGCAACAGCGCTGAGGCAGGAGCACGTTGCTGATCATTTTGGAGTTTTTGTTATTTACCATTGTATTTTCCTTTATGCTCATTGTACTTGTAAAATTTTTGATCATAGTGAAAATGTAATGGAGTGCTTGGTTGTTGTTTGTGGGTTATGCCTTTGGTTATGCTTATTACGTATCAGACTGATGTAAAAAAAAAATCCTCCTCGTAGCATCCCAGGATCGGAACCTGGCGAATGGGAGCTAGGAGCCGAGAATGGGGTTCTACGGAGGCTGTCGGTGCCGGATTCGGTGATCGGAAATTTTGTGAGCCCGGTTTCCGAGTTTGGGGCGTGACAGAAAAGGGTAAGGATAGGTATGGGTTGTTGTACTTGGGTATGGAGTGACTTGACTTGTACTTGACATGAGTGATTGATTGATTGATGAGACATCTTGTAGAGATTCCCTCGTAATTCGCAACGCGCGGTGTTTTCTTCGAATTGAATGCGGGCTTACATCTTTTACCCAAGGTATAGGGTCGGTGCGTGAGTCGCGGCGTTAAAACCGCGGTGACGGCACGATCGCTAAGGTATAAGTTTTGATTTTAGCCGACTTTAGCATACAGGTCTCAGCTTAGGATCGTGTGCAAACATCAGAAACGGGTCGAGGATTGTCGAATTTCGACCGAAAAGACCGCGGAGGCCAATAGAACGGTACGGACTAGGACACGGGTCTTACAGGAATGATGATGCGTATCAACTCCCGACAGATGACCTGAATAATTTTAATCAGTGGAAACAGAAATATTTCGAAGTTGAGTCAGTAAAACATCACGATAATAACCCCCGTAGATCAGCCACTTGTGAATATCCACCAGAAACATTCCAAGAGGAGTTATCTCCGAGTTACACAGACTATATTACTAGCATGAGAAAATTAGTAGAAGCGCTTGAATCACACCTTGATAGGCTAATGAAGGTTAGTTCGTCTCAGCCCCAACCCAATCCAGAAATACAATGCGATGAAATTGATCCTCACTCTCTTTTGAAAAACTCTGAAATTTGGAATGAAGAGTTGAATTACGTTAACAGGTATGTGGTTCAATTTTTCGAAGAGTCAATCTGGATGACTATTCAAAAGAATGGGGAAGAGATATGGGTGTCTTTCAAATATAATGATGATGACACACTTCCCTCATAGGATACACTAGATTCCAATGATGAAGAAAAGGTTAGTTTATGCAAACCTCAACTTATTCTAGGTATAAAATGTGGGGAAAGTGATCCCATCCCAAATGTGCACTGCACTGAACTAAAATATGATGAGTATTGGGATGACGATCCTGAATGTGCAGCCACAGTTCTCCTAAAATTAATCTCAAGTTTGGTCCAGGTTAATGATCAAGAAGTACACGAAGAGAACGATCATAATGAGCTACTTCACTCACATGACATGTCTGATCTAAAAGTAGATGAGCTCTTTACAACTGACCCTTCTATCTGTTGTGAGATATGTTTAGACCACTCATCTGAATTGAATGATGATATGATTCGGGAGATGGACGAGTTACTCAATATGACTCTAGAATTTGAAACAACTCAGTTGAGGCCACCATCTGAACTGTTGAATGTTGACGATTTAATGCCTCTTTTGAGTAGTATCAATGAACAGAGTCCGCACATCAATGCTTCGTATACTAACCCTCAATCTGTCTGTGGAGGGAGAAAGCAAGAAAGCACACCTCCATTTACCTTAAAAGATGATAGATTCCTTGGGCAGATCATCACGAGCTCTAATGTGGAACATAAGTCACATTCAAGTGAATTTCTCAACTCTTTGGATGATTGTTTGACACACTTTACAAATTCAAATGATCCCATGATAAGAGTCATTGTGAATGCCTTGTAAGACAGCATCTCTGTAGTCATCACTGACCGAGAGAACCCTTACTCTGAAGTCCCTTCTTCCACAGATCCTGAATATTTATCATTAGGAGAGGAGGAACTAAAAATTGAACTAAAGTTTGCTACTTCGGAATGTGTTGAGACTACACCACTTCCTGAAAATTTTTCTTAATTTGATGTACTTGTAGTCTCTGATTCACCTTGAGATACTAACTTTGAAACTTTTTCTGACATAGGTGAATCATATATACTTTGGATACCTCGGGCGAATCAACGATAAATTTTTAATGAGGTACATAAGTTTCTCTAGAAAGTCAAGCTCCAAGGCATCCAAGCCTATTACAAAAAGGGCTTTTGGATGATCCTGTTGAGGAACTTATTGAGAAACTTATCATGATATTGGCCAGAAGAGGAACCCTGCAGCATAATCAAGTAGTTTTTCCCTGCTTTCATAGGACTATGGTAGTTTTCTTTATGTTGTTCTAGCTTTGATGGTTTTATACCATTAGATTAGTTTGCTTTTGTATTATTTTAGGATAGTTTGCTTTTGTATCTTTAGTCTCATGCTGACCGGCTTTCATGCTGCGACTTCTTTGAAAGTCTCTCTCTTGATTTCTTCATCCAGGTACTATCTTTCCATCTCTTTTCCTTTACTTTTGTTGTCCCATGTGCATTGCATGCTTATATCTTTTACATTGAGGACAATGTAGATTTTAGGTTGGGGGTGGGAGATTAGCTAACCTAATCAGTGTTTTTTTGGTCTTGAGCAAAAATTGTGAAAATTTTTAATTTTTTTAAAATTTCTTATGAACTTGAAGTGATTTTGATGGTATATTTGATTCAGAATTATAAGATACGTAATGTTAGATTTATGACTCTTAGATTCAGTTTTCTATTCTATTCGATTTCACAATTAAGTTTGAATTGTTAATCTAAAATTAGAAGTTGTAAACATTGATTGAGTCATGATTTCATATTTCACTTCTTGCTTTCATATTAAGGTTTCAGTTTGATATTGAAGGGTTAACTTGGTAATCACTAAGCATGTAAGGAACCAGCCTAGAAAATTTGGCTGTCATGATCAATTGAAGAAAAAGAAAATGCCTAGCTAAAAAAAAAAAAAAAACAGATCCCTTTGGAAAGGATTGAGCGAATAATCTTCACCATAGGTTTGCTCCCTATAGTTGTAGATTTAATTCCCCATGGATGATATGTGAAAATGGTTGGGTATACAGTCTTCCTATAGGTGTGAATTTGATTCCCCTCTTTGGTGTTACTTTTAATAAAAGAATGAAAAGATGATCTATGAGGCAAAAATTGATTATCATAAATTCTCTTGCCGGTTACCAATGATATCCTAAAACAGAGAAGTAAATTTTAATGATGATAAGCCAAGATTACACTATACACCCATGAAACTCAATGTTTAGAATTTTTCTGATTGATGGATTAATACTTTAAACTTAACTATGAAGTTTACTGTGCGTTCGAGTCCAGGAGATAGTAATGCCCAACATTCATGAATCATAGAATTCTAGGATCTGTATTGTTTTTCAAAATATTACTCGATTTCATAGAAATTGCACTGTAGTTTTTAACTTATTTTTCGCATACTTTGCTTGGGACTAACAAAATGCTGCTTGAGGATTGTGTTGAAGGTCAAATATTGCATATCAGACCCAGTTATTGCCTGAATTTACGAACCTGATACCGTTTAATGCTCTATTTTAATCATATTTGTGATGAAGGGTGTATTTACGAGCTTGAATCGAAATAAAGTGCTAAAAGCATGGAGTTAACGCTCAGAATTCACCAAGGCCATAGACGGACTCTAGGGGACCAAGATTAACGGAATTACACGCCGGAAATCTGAGAAAATCGGAAAACTGAAGCTCAAGTGGCCTGGAAATCATCCAGAATGAAAGATCACGGGATTTTCACCATCTGATCGACAAGAAACTTCATGTAGGGCCTCAAGATCATAAATTAACCGTACACGTCGAATTTCAACCATTGGATCCCTCTAGAAGTAACCCAATGGATAGATCAGCCCATAAATCGTTAATCTAGGGGCCATCTGATCCTTGGATATGATTTAATTTTGGTCTTAACTGTTTAAATGAGCTGAGGAAATGAATGGATGGAATGGGTTTCTTGAGAACATCACAGTGGACCCCACATGAGGGTGCGTGTGCATCCAGTGCATGCGCACGCGAGCCACACCGGATGGTCAGCCTGGTCAAAGACGGGCTGACCCATTTTTCAGTAGTCGGGACAACTCATCATCCAAATGGATGTTCCAGACCGTTCATTGCATCTCTGGGGTAGGCGTGACTCTCGCCTGGGTGTCTTTTTGGTCCCATGTGATTGTTTGCCTCCAAGTACAGAGGTTCGTAAGTAGTATCCCGTGAATACGGGATCGATCCCACAGGGAGATGAATTGTGAGAAGAAAAAAATCAATTGCAAAATAAACTAAGTAATAAAAACTAAACCAATGATTTGATTTTGGAATTTTTGAATGGATGTAATTCAATGAATTAAAATAACATCCAAGCTTCAAAGTTCCACACATAGGTTAATGTTCCAAAATCATGATAACTTGGATAACACAACTAGGATCTGAGCACTATGGTCAGTCTAGTCAGAAAATAAGACAGTTTAAATATTAAAAAGTGATATAAAATATTAGAAAATAATGGATCTGCATCATTGACATATATTCTCAAGCGCCAGTGATTCTAAGTATTCAAGATCTATAGGATAATGAATATCAAAGAAATATAACAGGTTGAGAACCTCTCCTATCTAGGAAATCTGATTGATATAGGCTAAGCCTATCCATCAATGTGAATCTCATATGATGGAAACATATGGATCTCACAAGAGGATAAAAAAAAATAAAACCTAAATAATAGACAACATGCATACACCATTCTTCTCATCATTAAAACAATTAATCATCATAATCTTAAAGAACTATTAAACCCATGTGCTTCCCTTCTAGCTTGGGATAGAAGGAACTTAAAAAAGTATAATTAAATTACAGAAATAAAAAGCAACAAGAAAAAAAAAATACAAAATAGAAAAGATCTAAAATAAAAAGAACAACTTAAAATCTTTAATAAAATTAAAAAAATTCTTTAAAAACTCTAAACTTTGCTTTGGGATGCCTTGAATGATTTTTTGGAATGCCCTAGGAGGCCCTATTTATAAGTAGGGAACTCCAATTTTTGCACAAAGTTAAAAACCCTAGAAACCGCATCAAATATACATATTTTTTTAAAATAGACTTCTCGTTGCTTAGTTCATTTAAAACAGACTTTCTGCTGCACAGTTTTCCAAAATAAACTTCATAGCTTTAAAATACACTTTTTCAGGACGATTTTAGGATTCTTCACTTCAAATCGTCGATTCTCTCCATTCGTCACTTGATTTTCTTGGATATTTGATATGTGAATGCTTCAATCTTGGTCTCCTAAAATTCATCCATTTCCTTGGTAAATCTTGAGCATCAAATCCATGCTTTTTAGCACCCTTTCAATCCAAACACTTAAATTTATCTTGCAACACATGCATGAGTAAAATATAATATTAAGATGCTTTATATTCATAAAATCAAGAGATAAATAGGAAAAATTATACAATATTTGAATCTCAACACACCCCCCAAACAGCATTTTGCTAGTCCCGAGCAAAATAAGTGAAGAAAAATAAAAATAAGAATAAAAATTAATTCTAAAAACAAAATTAAAATGAAAACAAAATTCTAACTACACTTTCGCAGGTAATCTCGATTGCATTTAGCATATGTAACAAGCCTTTAAACCCCTAGGTTTCCCCTAGTGGCCGAGTTATAGTCTCGTGAGGGTTTTCAGAAATGTTACCCACAAACATTGACAACATGAAAAATAGTTCAACACTCAGAAATTTATACAATTATGCCTCCATTCATCATATGAATTCCAAAACAAACCAATACTTACCCTAAGTCTGAAGTTAGTTAGAATCTCAATTTTCTAATCCATTACATCCTTGAGTTCAGAGACCTAATTAAAATTTAGAATAGTTATGATCCAATATCCTTAGGTGCTCCGTGACACTAATCTAACTTTGAGAAATATGCATGTTCTCTATCCTAACTCCTTTCAATCATTCCAAGAATATGAAATCTCTAGTTATCTCATTTTTTTTCATGTCATTTCTTCTTTTATCATCATATCCTTATTTTTATAGACCACCCTTATATGAAGATTCTCATGGGTTTGCTTCATAATCTAAGGTATCGTACTTGTAATGGTAACAGTAATGGATACTTAGGTATCCTTACTCCAGATTACTGACACGATTGTTATGGTCATTACATTCATGCTCTATAATAATAATAAAAAAAATTCACTATTTTTTTCCTTCAATATTCTCTCTTTTAAACATATATCAATGATACTAGTTCATTCAACCTTATATGAATCAAAAGTTGTTATTATAATTCACATATCATATTCCTCACTTAGTTAGCTAAGGTGTATTGTGAATTCAGTACATCAAATTACAACTCACTTTAAACCAGTGATTAGATAATTGAACTCAAGTTTATAATTTTTTTCGTTGTCAGATTTTTGACTACTATCAACCTAGAGTAAATATTAACTTTGCCTTTGAAATTCACATAATATCATGTTTACATTTTTGTATATAAAAATATTATTTTAAAAATGTTGAAAAAAATTTCATAAACCTAAAGAAAATAAAAACTGAAACCTAAAAATAATAATAAAATAAATTGAAATCCAAAAAAAAATAATAAAAATAAAAATATAAATAACATGGATGACTATCCACACCCCCCAACCTAAAATCAACATTGTCCCCAATGTAATGATAATGTAATGCAGAGAATAATAAAAATAAAAGAAAGGGTGGATAGTATCTATCATGAAAAACTCACCTACTATGTGACACTAAAAAAAATTGAATATGATACAGATCTACAAATGCTCCGTCAAACTAGGAGTATCATTCTGAATATTCTGGCTCATGAAGAGGGACAGACTCCTCTCCCAAATGAAAGTTTTTCACATAAGGCTTCAATCTCTGATCATTAACCTTGTACACATTGCCATTACGTGGATTTTCAATTTCAACAGCCCCATGAGTATAAACATTCTTCACAATGAACAGGCCTGTCCATCTTGATCTTAACTTTCCCGGAAAGAACTGGAGACGAGAATTGTACAATAGGACCTTTTGCTGAGGTTCAAAATTTTTTCTCAGGATATTTTTATCATGAAAAGCTTTGGTCCTCTCTTTGTAGATTTTAGAATTTTCATAAGAGTCTCTCCTCAGCTCCTCTAATTCATTCAATTCTAATTTTCTTTGTCCACTTGCTTGGTCGATATCAAAATTTAATTTCTTTATTGCCTAGTAGGCTCTATGTTCCAATTCCACGAGTAAATGGCAAGCCTTCCCATACACCAATCTGTATAGAGACATTTCTAATCGGGGTTTTATAAGCAGTCCTATAAGCCCATAAAGCGTCGGATAGTCTGAGGGACCAATCCTTCCTATCTGGCCTTATAGTTTTCTCTAAAATGTGTTTGATTTTTTGATTAGAAATCTCAGCTTGTCCACTCGTTTGTGGGTGGTACGGGGTGCTCACTTTATGCTTGATGCCATATTTCTTCATCAAAGCCTCAGATGTCCTATTGCAAAAGTGAGACCCGTCATCACTAATGATGGCCTTTGGAGTTCCAAATTTAGAAAAAATATTTTCCTTTAAGAATCGTATGACAACTTTGTTATTATTGGTCCTACTTGAAACTGCCTCAATCCACTTTGAAACATAGTCCACACCAACCAATATATAAAGAAATCCAAAAGAAGATGGAAATGGTCCCATAAAATCAACACCCCAAAATGAAAAATCTCTAATGGTAAAATTGGAGATAAGGGCATCATGTTCTGCCGGGACACTCTTCCCAACCTTTGACATCTATCACAAGCAACACAGAAAGCATGAGTGTCTTTAAACATAGTGGGCCAGTAAAAACCACACTGTAGGATTTTTGCAGTAATTTTCTTAGCAGAAAAATGGCCACCACATGCTTCCATGTGACAAAAGAAAATAACACTTTGAACTTCATCCTCTGGGACACAACGTCTAAAAATTTGATCAGTCCCATATTTATATAAATACGGGTCATCCCAGAAGAAGTTCTTAACCTCAGTTTCAAAACGCTTCCTATCTTACGACTTCCAATGATATGGCATTTTTTCCGTTACAAGATAGTTTAGTATATCCGCATACCAAGGCAATTTGGATATCATAAATAATTGTTCATCAGGAAAAGTGTCCTAGATATGCATCTCCTAAGTGAAATCATCTAACATCAATCTGGAAAGGTGATCGGCCACTACGTTTTCTACTCCCTTCTTATCTCTAAGTTAAATTCTTAGAGTAGGAGGATCCATCTCAAAAGTCTCGTCTTTGCATCCTTCTTAGATAACAAATATTTCAAAGCCGAGTGGTCCGTGAAAATGACCACTTTAGATCCTAGCAAGTATGACCTAAACTTATCCAAAGTAAAAACTACTGCAAGTAACTCTTTTTCAGTTGTTGAGTAGTTCACTTGGGCCGAGTTTAGAATTCTACTCGCATAGTGAATAATATAGGGCCGTTTATCTTTCCTTTGGCCCAAAACAGCCCCTATGGCATAATCACTTGCATCGCACATTAGTTCAAAAGGAAGTGTCCAATCTGGTGGACGTATGATAGGTGCAGTGGTAAGGGATGATTTAATTTTATTAAAAGCACTTGCACACTCATCTGTCCACTTAAATGGAACATCCTTTTGAAGAAAATTAGTCAAGGGTCTAGTAATGGCACAAAAGTCCTTGATGAATCTTCTATAAAATCCAGCATGCCCTAGAAGTGATCTAATATCTCTAACAGTTTGGGGGATAGGTAGATTAGATATAATGTCGAGTTTTGAACGATTTACCTCGATTCCATTTTTGGAGATAACATGGCCCAAAATAATTCCCTTTTGAACCATGAAATGACATTTCTCCTAATTTAAGATAAGGTGTTTCTCTTCACACCTAGACAAGACAAGAGATAAATTGTTGAGGCATTCCTCAAAACTACTCCTAAATACAGAGAAGTCGTCCATAAAAACCTCAAGAAAGTTTCCAACCATATTTGAAAAAATACTTAACATACACCGTTGAAAAGTTGCTGGAGCGTTACACAATCTTAATGACATCCGTTTGAAAGCAAACGTGTCAAATGGACAAGTGAATGTGGTTTTCTCTTGATCTGCTAGGGCTATCTCTATTTGGTTATATTCGGAATATCCATCAAGAAAACTATAGAATGAGTGACCTACTACCCTCTCTAAAACTTGATCAATGAATGGTAGAGGGAAATGGTCCTTCTTTGTGACCTGGTTTAATTTTCTATAATCAATGCAAACACGCCAACCTGTGGTGACAAGTATTGGTATGAGTTCATTATTAGAATTCTGCACAATAGTTATTCCGAATTTCTTTGGGACTGCTTGAGTTGGACTTACCCAAACACTATCGGATATTGGGTAGATGATTTCCACATCTAACGATTTGATCACCTCATTTTTTACAACTTCCGTCATATTTGGATTGAGACGCCTTTGAGGTTGTCTAATTGGTTTGGCGTCCTCATCGAGGTGGATCCGATGAGTGCATATGGAAGGGCTTATACCCTTGATGTTAGAAATGGTACACCCCAAGGCTCCTTTGTGGTCCCTTAGAACTTTCAACAATTTAATCTCTTAATCATTGTTTAAAAATGAAGAGATCACCACAGGATAAGTTTTATTTTCACCTAAGTATACATACTTAAGCTCATTTGGTAGTGGTTTTAAATCAAGCTTTGAAAAATTGGTTAGTGATGGTAAAGGTCCCGAGTCCTCGATAGATAGGATTTGAGGGCGTGATCTCCATTGGTACATACCAATGTCCTGGGTGGTAGTGCTATCATTATCATCACAAATTTCAGCAAGCACTTTTTCTAACTCAAAATTTTTTAAGTCCCCAATGACTTGAATCAATTCTTCAATCAGACTAGGTTCCAATTCCTCTTCTTCTATCAAGCAGTCAATGAAATTCAGCTCATGAATTTCATTATTATCAATGAGCTGCTTACATAGATTGAAAATATTTAGCTCTAAAGTCATGTTACCAAAAGACAAGTTCATTATTTCATTCCTACAATTTATGATTGCATTTGAAGTTGCTAGGAATGGGAGGCTTAAAATGATAGGAACTTGAGCGCTAGCATTTACACATGGTTCAGTGTCTAGTACAATAAAATCCACGGGGAAGTAGAATTTCTCCACTTGGACTAGTACGTCCTCTAAAATTCTCCTTGGTACCTTAATGGAGCGGTCAGCGAGCTGAAGTATAATCGCGGTTGGTTTAAGCTCGCCTAACCTCATTTTTTTGTAAACTGAATAAGGTACTAAGTTGATACTTGCATCCAAATCTAGTAAAGCATGCTCAATTTAAAAATTCTCAATAATACAAGGAATAGTGGGACTTCCCGGGTCTTTGTATTTGGGTACAGCCCTTTGTTGAATGATAGCGCTCACTTTCTCAGTAAGGAAGGACTTTTTGTGCACATTTAATTTCCTCTTTATAGTGCATAAGTCCTTGAGATATTTAACATATGATGGAATTTGTCTAATGGCATCAAGTAGAGGAATATTGGCAGTAACCTTTTGAAGCACAT
Organism: Magnolia kwangsiensis; assembly: GCA_037074715.1. Taxonomy (NCBI): domain Eukaryota; kingdom Viridiplantae; phylum Streptophyta; class Magnoliopsida; order Magnoliales; family Magnoliaceae; genus Magnolia; species Magnolia kwangsiensis. The sequence continues at coordinate 22,967,958 of CM073582.1, forward strand.
CCAACACCTCTTGATATTTCATAGGGACAGTTGGATTCCGAAGTCTAGATGGGAATGGAACTGGAGGCTCATATGACTTAGTATCTTTATCCTTTTGCTGTTGTGACTCTTGAACCATAGCCGGTTCATCATTTTCTTGAGACAGTGGCTCATCCTCCAGTATTTCTACCGGTTGCATTATCTTATTATCAACCTCTTTTCCACTTCTCAAGGTAATGATGGCCTTAGCTTATTCTTGATGTAGCTCATTTGGATTTGAGTCTCCAATGAAATGTGTATTTCTAGGGTTTGGCATAGGTTGAGAAGGAATGGTACCTTTTTTCCTAGCATTTAGTTGAGTCTCAATCCTAGCCACAACTGTCTTTAATTCCTGATTTGATTGGATTAGAGACTGATTCATTTGAGTTTGAGAGTTTATGAATGCGGTCAATGCATCCTCCACAGATGATCGCTTTGGTGGGGGCACATATGGAGCATTGTTTGGTGCTCCAAAAAAGTTATTTTGTGGAGGCATTTGAGGTGCATTGGGCGCATTAATTTGTGGTCTATTCCTCCAACTAAGATTAGGATGGTTACGCCAATTTGGATTATACATGTTTCCCATTAGTTGCATAACTGACCTTTGGTAGTTATTTATAGCATTTGCTTGATCATGCTCATGCGTGATATTTTGTACAACTGAGATTATTGGATAATCCTTTGTGTCATGGTCTGTACCACCAAAAATGCTACAAAAATTACCTAAGGAAGTGTTTGCTTTAACCATATCAACCTTCCTAATTTCCAAGGCTTCGACCTTTCTAGCCAATACAGCGAATTTTGCATTAAGGTCGTCTTCCTCTCTTAGGACATACATCCCCACTTTCTCTCTAGGACTGGGTCTAGTTTGGTCTGATTTAGCAGAGACATCCCATGTCTGTGTATTCTCTGCTAACATATCTAGAAAATTCCAAGCCTCATTATGATCTTTGTCAAGAAAGGTTCCACCACACATCATCTCTATGAACTGATGGGTATCCATGGTGAGCCCCTTTCGGAAAGCATCAATCACGTGCCATGGTTCATAACCATGATGTGGACAAGTAATTAAAAGGTCTTTGAAGCGATCTCAAGCTTGGAAAAACAATTCATTCCCCTTTTGGGAGAATGACATGATTTCTTGTTTTAATGCATTTGTTTTGTGCTCGGAAAAAAACTTTTTCAAAAACTCTTTACTTAAGGCTTGCCATGAAGTGATGGTATTAAGTCTTAGAGAGTTAAGCCATACTTTGGATAGATCCTTTAGAGAAAACGAGATTAACCTAAGCTTAAGTACATCCCTATTGCCATTATTTACTTGTAACGTTGCAATTACTTCCTCAAAGTCCTTAAGGTGTAAGTAGGGGCTTTCAAAATCCAAGCTATGAAATTTAAGAATTAATTGAATCACACCTGGTTTAAAATCAATGTTCCCTGTGTGAGCAGGGAACACTATGCAAGATGGTAAAGTTGATCTCTCAGGGTGTAAATGTTCATCCATGGTTGGTTTAACACATTCCTATGAACCTCATTTTAATCCTCAAGAGGAGGATTAGGTTGATTTATAATTGGATCTGGCAAATTTGGATTTAGATTATCAACTGGGTCTGCCATGAAATCCAAGTGATGTTGAGTGCCTCTTCTAAGTAAATGATCAAGGCCTGAAACTAGTCTGCCTTCGGAGGAGAGTCGATTATTTTGATCCCTACTCTAACGGGACATAAACCACCCACACCACACAATAAATACCACTAATTTAAATAGCAAGTATGTAACGTACAATAAAAACAAAAACTTAATCAACAACCCAGGCGGCAGGGCCGACCATGAGGGTTCAGTCCACAAAGCAAAAATAAATCAACAACCCATGCGGCAGGGCCGACCATGAGGGTTCAGTCCACAAAGCAAAAATAAATCAACAACCCAGGCAGCAGGGCTGACCATGAGGGTTCAGTCCACAAAGAAAAAATAAATCAACAACCCAGGCGGCAGGGTCGGCCATGAGGGTTCAGTCCACAAAAATAAAAAATAAAAAAAATAAATCAATTAAAGGAAAACAACTGCAGAAATTAAACTATGTTAATCTGAAAAATAGATTCAGCGGATGATCTGTGTGATCAAACAACAACTGTAGGACAACCATAGCACTTGGGTGATGAAATCCCAAGCAGGGTAACCTCATGTCACAGTTAGTGCTTGAAAGACCCAACTGAATTTATTTTCAAAGAAAAAGAAAAAGAAAAAGAAAAAGAAAAATCTACAGAAATTTTGGAGGGTTTAGAAGAGGAACTTACCTTAGAAAAAACTTACCTTAGGTATCTTGCACATATCTGATCTATCTCAGTCTCTCCCCGGCAATGGCGCCAAAAACTTGATTGCTTGCCTCCAAGTATAGAGGTTCGTAAGTAGTATCCCGTGAATACGGGGTCGATCCCACAGGGAGATGAATTGTGAGAAGAAAAAAAATCAAATGCAAAACAAACTAAGTAATAAAAAATGAAACCAATGATTTGATTTTGGAATTTTTGAATGGATATAATTCAATGAATTAAAATAACACCCAAGCTTGAAAGTTTCACACATAGGTTAATGTTCCAAAATCATGATGACTTGGATAACACAACTAGGATCTGAGCACTATGGTCAGCCTAGTCAGAAAATAAGACAGTTTAAATATTAAAAAGTGATATAAAATATTAGAAAATAATGGATCTGCATCATTGACATATATTCTCAAGCGCCAGTGATTCTAAGTATTCAAGATCTATAGGATAATGAATATCAAAGACATGTAACAGGTTGAGAACCTCTCCTATCTAAGAAATCTGATTGATCTAGGCTAAGCCTATCCATCAATGTGAATCTCATATGATGGAAACATATGGATCTCACAAGAGGATAAAAAAAATAAAACCTAAATAATTAACAACATGCATATACCATTCTTCTCATCATTAAAACAATCAATCATCATAATCTTAAAGAACTATTAAACCCATGTGCTTCCCTTCTAGCTTGGGCTAGAAGGTACTTAGAAAAGCATAATTAAATTGCAGAAATAAAAAGCAACAAGAAAAAAAAAATACAAAATAGAAAAGATCTAAAATAAAAAGAACAACTTAAAAGCTTTAATAAAACTAAAAAAACTCTTTAAAAACCCTAAACTTTGCTTTGGGATGCCTTAAATGATTTTTTGAAATGCCCTAGGAGGCCCTATTTATAAGTAGGGAACTCCAATTTTTACACAAAGTTGAAAACCCTAGAAACCACATCAAATATACATATTTTTCCAAAATAAACTTCTCACTGCTTAGTTCATTTAAAACAGACTTCCTGCTGCACAGTTTTTCAAAATAAACTTCACAGCTTCAAAATACACTTTTTCAAGACGATTTCAGGATTCTTCACTTCAAATCGTCGATTCTTTCCATTCGTCACTTGATTTTCTTGGATATTTGACATATGAATGCTTCAATCTTGGTCTCCTAAAATCCATCCCTTTCCTTGGTAAATCTTGAGCATCAAATCCATGTTTTTTAGCACCCTTTCAATCCAAGCACTTAAATTTACCTTGCAACACATGCATGAGTAAAATGGAAAATTAAGATGATTTATATTCATAAAATCAAGAGATAAATAGAAAAAATTATACGATATTTGAGTCTCAACACCATGCACACGTACGGACGTATATCGATGAAAAACTCAGGATGGACGACAGCGAACAAGATTCAAGGGACCACATTAAAACTTGAGAAAAATCAACCTGTCCAGAACAGTTTTCCGAGGAGAATGCAATGGACGGGGTGGATTTTCCATCTAACAATGATTCTGGGCCCCACCATCGTCACATTGCACAGGTACGTGGTCTTTGTTTCGTAACAAGGAGTTGCGATCAACTCTTGTGGGCCACAATCACACATCATAGGTCCGATCTGAACCATCCATTAGAAGCTTAAGGTCCTTCTCACTCAGGCCTAGGTGTCGAAAGCACAAAATGAAGCGAAGGCGGCGGTTGATCTTCGAAATGCAAAATAGACGATGTAACAAAAGAAATTGTGCGTCACCATGGTTTTGACCCAAAATTGATCAGGACTGAATGGTTTTTCGTTGTGAATCCAATGGACGAATTGGATTTCACTTCTGACATCAAGAAAGGGCTCCACCAATCCTCCACAGATGAAAATGCAAACCAAGTTGTGGTTTCCTTCCCACGCCGACTCGCTGCTGTGAAAGCTCTCCAGCCGACTTTATTGGTTCTATATAAAGGAGAGGAGAAAGGAGGGACAACTTGGCTCGGTTGGAACGTGCTTGGGCTGGGACGTCAGGAGAGAGAGAGAGAGAGAGAGAGAGAGAGAGAGAGAGAGAGAGAGAGAGAGAGGAGAGTATTCTTTTAGGTTTTATTTGCTGTTTTTTAATTATTAATTTTGTGAGAATTAGCCTCATCATGTTCATGAATGGCTAAACCTCTTAGCTAGGGCTAAGAGGTAAATCTTGTAGTGTGATGGGGAGGATTTTATGACTTTGATTTATATTGTTTGAACTACCTTGATTATAGTTTGATTAAAGGGAATGTTTTTAGTTTTTAATGGTCTATTGTGACTAAAATTACAATGGATTTGTGATAACTTTGAGCAGGTTACTTTCCTTTTATGTTTATGACGTTAGGAAGCCCTATTGTTCACCATCGTCTCCTGGGCATGGTCGGATGATGGTACATTTCCTAACCTTCATATCATGTTAATTAGTTGGTTATTAGTTTAATTCTATTGTTTACTTTGTCTCCTGGGCATGGTTTGGTGATGGAATCCATTCTAATTCATATACCTTTCATCTCTTGAAAACTATATCAAAGGAAGTTTAGTTTAATTTTCATGGTTACACCTTCAACTGGATGAAGATGGACTCTAAGTCCAGTTGAGTTTCTAAAGTAGGCATAATATCTCCCTGATCTCTACAAGTAGATCCTCTGAATCTCTAGTTTTCTTTTCCTGAATTCTTTAAGTTTAAGATAATTATTTTACCTTATTCCTTCAATTTATTTAATTTAGATTTCGTCTTAGTCTAATTCTAGTTCTACTTAATTTCAGATAACGTACAGGTATCAGTCCCTTGGGATTCGACCTCGATCTTACCGAGTTTATTACTACATCATAACCCTGCACTTGGGGTGTGAACAGGAGACAAGGCAAACAACAACAATTTACCAAACTCACAACTAATCATAAAAAAATTATGAAATTTAGGAAGGATTCCATCACCCTACCATGCCCATGGGATGATGGAGAACAACAGGATTTCCTAATTTCACAATCTCAATTCAGGAAAAGAAGATATCTCAAGTTATCGCAGATCTATTGTAATTCGAGTCACAACAAACCATTAAAACTAAAAGTATTCCTTCATAATCAAACTAGAATCCAAGAGAGTTCAACAAAACATGAATCAAAACAAAGTAAACATCTCAATCATGCTACAAGCTTTACCTCTTAGCCTTAGCTAAGAGATTTAACCAATTATGGACATGATTGAACTAAGAACTCTTAAACAAAACAAAAAGATCAACTAAAGCAGAAGAAGAACTCTCGGACGATGATCTAACCTTTTACTCCACTCCTTAAACCCTAAAAGATGTCTAGGAGTGCGCTAAGGACCCCTATTTATAATTTTAGGCCTTAGACTTTCATACCGAGTGAAAATTTCTAGAAACTGTCTCAAATTTACGCAATTCATGCAAAAATTGCATAATCCTCGACTGGTTGTGGGTCGTCCTTGATCGATCATGGGACGCCCTTGACTGGTCGAGTAGGATGAAAAATTGGCTATTTTAGTCGCTGGAGTTCGAGTCGAGCACCTTCAACTGGTCGAGCCAGGACTGGTCATGCAGAGTCTAGGACTGGTCGAGCATACGCATGACTAGTCGAGCCGAAGCCAGGACTGGTTGAGGATTACGCAAATTCACTTCGAAACTCCAATTTTCTTCATTCTTGACTTAATTTTCTTGGATCTTTGGTGTGTGCATTCTTCATTCTTGGTTTCATCAAATCCATTCTTGGCTTTGGTGATTCTTAAGTGTTGAATCCATGCTTTTAACATCTTTTTTAATCCAAGCTCTTAAATTCACCTTGTAATACAAACATGATTAATATAGAACATTAAGCATTATCATGTTTATAAAGCTAAGTAATAAATAGGGTCCAATATGCAATATTTGACCCTCAACACAATCTCCAACCAACATTTTGTTAGTCTCGAGCAAAATATGCTAAAAAAATTTCAAAAACATAGGATAATTTCTATAAACTCAAATGGTTTTTTAAAAAACAATCCAAATAATAGAATTCTAAGATACATCAATGTTGAGCATCAACATCTCCTCAGCTTTAGCACTCAGTAAATTTCAAAATCTAGTTTAAAGTATTAATCCACAAATTGAAACAATTCTAAACATTGTGTTCCATGGGTGCATAGTGAAACCTAAACTTATCACAATCAAAGGTTCAATTCTATATTTCTATGATAATCATTGATAATCAAAAGAGCATTCGGGATAACCATCACCTAAACTAAAACTTGCCTAATAGTTCAGCTTTTATGCCTCTTGCTTTTGATATTTCCATTGATGACTTTCACGTTATGTTCAATCTTTTCAATGATCTTCTATAGGTAGCCCTTTTCGATGACATCTATTTTTTAGTTGGGTGTTCTCTCTCTCTCTCTCTCTCTCTCTCTCTCTCTCTCTCTCTCTCTCTCTCTCTCTCTCTCTCTCTCTTTCAATTTGAACATGATGGACAAATTCCCCAGGTTGGTTCCTTCCATGCTTAATAATCATCACATTATCAATTCAATATCAAACTAAAACCTTAGTGTGTAAGCTAGATATGACATGTGAGATCATGACTCAATCAATGTTTAAAACTTCTAACCATGAATTAATAACTCAAACTTAACTGTGAAATCTAACAAGTAACTGAACTCAAGAGTCATAAATCACCAACATGAAGTATCTTATACTTCTAAATCATGGATGAACTTCAAAATCACTCCAATTTACAAAATTTTCATAATTTTTTCTCAAAGACTAAGAAAACACTGATTAGCTTGCCTAATCCACAGCCCTTAACCTAAAATTTACATTGTCCTTAATGTAAAAGATATATGCATGCAATGCACATGAGACAACAAAAGTAAAGGAAAAGTTATGGAAAGATAGTACCTAAAGAAGGAATTTTTGAATTTTTTCCAATGATCTGAGTGAAGATGGGTTAGCAGGAGTACTCAACAGACGATAAGCAAACTACCATAAAATAAAAAAAAAGTAAACTATCCTTAACAGTAGAAAGCCGACTATCGTAGACATGACATGAAAGTAATAAACTAATCCTAAACCAGGAAAGCAGGAGAAAAACTACTCAGTCATGCTGCATGGTTTCTCCTTCGACCAATATCTTGATAAATTTCTCAGTAATTTCTCAATAAGATCATCCAAAAGCCCCTTTTACAATAGGCTTAGATGCCCTAGAGCATGAATTTTCAGAGAAATTTATAAACCTTGGCATAAGGTTTCCTTTTAAAGTATATACAATTCATTTGTGATAGAAAAAGTTTCGATGTCAGCATAACATGGTGAATCAGAGACTACAAGTAAATAAAATTTTAAAAAAATCTCAGCAGATGATGTAGTCTCAAAATATTCTGAAGTTTCAGACTCCGGTTCAATTTTCAGTTTTCCCTCCTGTGATAGTAAACATCCAGGATCTATGGAGGGAAGGATTTCAAAATAAGGGCTCTCTCGGTCAGTAATAACTACTAAGGTGTTATCATGCAAGGCATTCTTTATATCTTATATCATGAGATCATTTGAATCCACAAAGTGTGTCGAGCAATCGTCCAAAGAGTTAGAAAATTTAGCTGAGAGTGACTCATTTTTCTCATTAAAGTTTGTGATGATCTGCCCAAGGATTCCATCGTTTCTGAAAGTGGATGGACGCATGCTCCCTTGATCTTGCCCTGCATAGACAAATTGCAGATTAATAGGTAAAGCATTGATGTGAAAACTTTGTTCATCGATACCACTTAGTAAAGGCATTGTATTGTCAAGGGGTGACAACTCAGATGGTGGCCTCAACTAGATAGTTTCAAATTCCAGAGTCATATCATCATTCAATTCATGGGAGTAGTCTGAACATGTCCCAAAAGAGTCCTGTGAGTCACCTGGAAGAGACTCTTCTTCCATATTTAAATCAAACATGTCATATGGGTGGAGTAGAACTTCCTGTGCCTTATGATCATCTTCCTGGACCATAATTGAAATTGATTCCAATGAATCTTGAGATGTGCTCTCATGCATATCATCCTAATACTTATCATCATCCAATTCAGTGTAATTCACAAGTGGGATGAGAGCCCTTACCTCACACTATTTTTCTAAGTTGGGTTGAGACTCAAATAAACTAGCCTTTTCCTTTTCGTAAAAGTCGAGTGTTTCATGTGAGTGAAGTGTATCACTGTCATTATATTTGAAAGACACCCATATCTCTTGATCATTCCTTTGGACCGTCAACGAGATCAACTCATCGAGAAATTGAACCATATGCTCATTAACGGAATTCAACTCCTTACTCCAAATTCTAAAGTTCTCCATAATCGCATCATGTGAACTCTACTGTTAAAATCGTTTCTAAGTTCTTACAGTCTTTGGAGTGTATTTTACTGGCTGAACTTTAGAGTTTGTAAGAAATTTTGAATTGAATTCTCTTGAATCGTTTCTAGTTAAATTTCAAAGGTAGGGGATCCAAGAGAATAATCATTATAACATGTTGTTGGTTCATCTTTCCAATCTTGATGTTTTTACTAATTATAGTCATATGGATAATAGGTGGGAGAATCTGATGGTTGTTGATACATATTATCACCCATAATATAGTCTCCCATTGTTGTCTTCTTGTCTGATAGTTAATAATAATTCTCACTTCCATAATTATGACAACCCCAACATTCACATATTATTTCCTTAATCTGTGGAGTGTAATTATTCTCCTGCATATGATCACGTAAGGACTTCTTAACCAGTGGAGCATTATATTTCGATCGGTTCTCAATGATGGTTTTAGAAAATTTTTGAGACATAAGTTAATTTCTATCATAATCATCATACATCCCTTCCCAACATCTCTTAGCTATTTCAGCATACTGACGTTCCCACTCTTGCATGGTGAAACCCTAATCCTAAACCTACGCCTAAAATAGAATAAAAAAATAATCTTACAGCAATATAGAAAGTAACTAGATCGAAGAAGTTAAAAAGACATTACCGGATTGGAGAGTTCTATGTTAGGATCCTATGTCACGCCCCAGACTCGGAAACCGAGCTCACAAAATTTTTGATCACCGAATCCGGTGCCAATAGCCTCCGTAATACCTCATTCTCAGCTCCCAGCGCATATACGCCAGATTCTAATCTTGGGATCCTATAAGGAGGATTTTTCAACATACATTTATCTCGTAAGAAGCATAACCAAAAGTTTACCCAAATCACAAAGGCAACATCATCATCATATATTCACTAATATAAACATTTGAATACAATGCTGAAAGAGAAATACATATGTTAAAATCAAAGCTCCAGAAGTAAGCTATATGCTTTAAGCTCTACGCTACTGCAACCTAACATTACCTACACCCATCTATCGTGCAAAAGCTTATAGAAAGTTTAGAGGGTAGTGTAAGTATATGCATAAGGTAAGTGTCAAGTATTCAATACAATGCCATAATCAATACAATATCGAAAATATTGGTAAGATCATGAATCATACGATATCAGAGTAAGCGAAAATACTAACAAGTCCATGAGTCTATCAATATTAGAATATATAATACAGATCAACTATGCAAATAAGGAGTCATAAAGAGCCAAATATCAGATATCATACATAGACTATATAAATGCAGAAACACGGTAACCTAAAATGTCATATGCCGCGGATGTAATGCAATATGCGGTGCGAATTGAATAACCATGCTGGAGTATGAAGTCGGGATGATAGTATGTAGTATCGCAGGCTATGAGGTCCATCATAAGGGACTTCTATCCAAATCAGTCTCATACCTAATTTGGATAGTCAGACTCAATGTGGTAAACTCCTGATCTCGGGTTAGTCATGCACCCCAACCAAAATCCTGACCATCGCAAAGGTACACATAACAAATAGTTGTGCACCACCAGCCCGAGTAAATAGTGAATGAATAAATGAATGAGTACGCAACTCTTGCTCCGCAAATTACTACTATACATCTTTAGGATCATCATCGGGGTCTAATACACTCTATATGCAATTGTCGCCCACTGACGCGCGACCATACAAGTTGAAGAGAACTTATTATCCACTTGGTCAGTAGCCAGCCAATATCTATCCGGCACATTGATAGCAGACCCATTCATAAGCTGGTCAAACTCAACCTAGCTATGCCCCCTATCCCCAGGCGGGTAAGGCCACACACCTTTCCAACCGACCATGACATAGTAGGAGACATGGCCTCCTAGTATTCGACACTCGGGCACTCACGTATCCACTCGATCTAAACATTGGGGTGTCTTCTGGTATCAAGAGAGTTTATGAATTTTCACTTAGGGCCATCTATGATGGCCTGATGTTAGTAACAAATTTTTTGTGTCCCATCTGGCCATCCATGACATAACTGTGGAGGCTACGATCCGGATGTCGCTAGGGTGTACAGTAATCACAGCACACAATGTAAGATGCATGAATCATACAATCCAATCATGCATCAATCTCGTGCATACCGTGCACTCATGTGAGACGATTTCATAAACCACCGACACTATGACATATGCAATGGTCAATCATATCTCATAACAAACATGCAAATGGTGCGTATGGGCATGTATCATGATACTATGCTGTCATATACTCACAATCGATATCAATAACCGGCATCGATAATCGACCTCGACAATGTGGATATTTAACCAACATTACCCCAAGGAATGACCCACATAAAGCCTAACATATAGTGGACCCATAGCCTCACACAAGGACCTAACATACAATACCATGGGCCTCACTCAAGAGATTAATACACCTCACAATGGGCCTCTCTCATGGGCTTAATATACATCACAACAGGCTCCATCACTTGGCCCTTGAATACACCATAATGGGCCTCATCACATAGGCCTCATATACATCATATTAGGCCTTAAATACGGGCTGAATACACATCACAATGGGCCTTAAATACAGACTGTATATACATCACATTGGGCTTCAAACACGGGCCGAATGCATATCACAATGGGCCTTAAATACGGGTCACATATACATCACATTAGGCCTCGTCAATCGGCATCGATACTTGGCCTCGACAATCGACCTCGACAATTGGAATCAGCTTTGATAATTGACCTCTACAATCAGCCTATACAATCGGCCTCAACAATCGAAATCGGCTTCGAGAATCGGAATCGAAATTAACCTCAACAATTGACCTCAAAAATTAGAATCAGCCTCGACAATCGAAATCGGTATCGACAATTGGAATCAGCCTCAATAATCAGAAACGGCCTCTATAATTGGCCACGATAATTAGAATCGGTATCGACAATGGAATCGAATTTAGCCTCAACAGTCGGCCTCAACAATCGGAATCGCTCTCAATAATCGGCCTCGACAATCGAAATCAGTATCGACAATCCGAATCAGCCTCGATAATCGAAATCAACCTCGACAATCAAAATTGGTATCAACATGACTTAGGGCTGCGCGCAAATGCCGATAACAGATCGCGGATTACCGAAATTCGACCGGGAGAACCACATAAGCCTAAGGAATGGTACGGGCTAGGATAAGGGTCTCACACCCTATAAAACAGAACATAATGTTAGTTTCTAAAGAAATTCTAAAATTAAAAAGTTTCTAAAAACTAAACCTAGAGAACAAACCATAATCTAGAAATAGAAAGAGAGAAATTAGAAAGAGGTTACCGAATTAGAAAGTTCTATATTAGACTCCTATAAAAAAGGAAACGAATTAGTTTCTAAATCAAATCAGGAAAATTCCTAAAAATAAAAAATAAAAAGCTTCTAAAAAGAGAGAAAGTTAGTTTCTAAAAATAGAAAAGGAAAGTTTCTAAACCTAGAATTAGAGAGCTAAGTTAGATTCTAAAAAAACCAGAAAAAATCCTAATCCTAAAAATAGAAACTAGAAAAATTCTAATCTTAAACTAATTTCAAGACTAGATAATCTCAAAAAAAATGCAACCGTTAATCCCTGGTAACGGCCCCAAAAACTTGTTCACAACCACAAGTGTAGGGTCACGATATAGTAATAATCTCGGTAAGATCGAGGTCGAATCCACATGGATTGAACTTGTGTGTCTTCTGAGAGTAATTAGAGCTAAAATTAGAAGAAGATGAAATCATAAATCTGAAATATTTGAGAGAATAATTGTGATTAAAGTAATTAAAAATAATAAATTTAAAGGTGAGACCTAGGGTGCCAAGGATCCACTTGTAGCAATTGGGAAGCTACCTTGCATGATTTAAGGACATAGCTGGAATCAGAATCCTATCTTATCCAGTTGGTAAGAAGAGATTTGTCAAATCTCTAAACTTCTCATGGATCTAATCATCAATAAATGAGAGTGGTGAGGTTTTGGAAGTGATTTTGTCACCTAACCATGCCCAGGAGATAAGGCAAATAACAATAATTTACTAAACCCACAACCAATCATAAGAGAATTGTGAAAGTTAGGGAGGATTCCATTACCCTACCATGCCCATGGGACGATGGTGAACAAAAAGATTTTTTAATTTCATAGTCTCAATTCAGGAAAAGAAGATATTTCAAGCTATCGTAGTTCTACTATAATTTAAGTCACAAAAAACCATTAAAAACTAAAAATATTCTTTCATAATTAAAATAGAATGTAAGAGAATTCAACAAAACATGAATCAAAACAAAGCAAACATCCCAATCACGCTAAGAGGTTTAGGTAACCATAGACATGATTAAACTAAGAACTCTTAAAGAAAACAAAAAGATCAACTAAAGAGGAAGAAGAAGAACTCTTGAATGGTGGCTCCACCTTTTTGCTCCACTCCTCAAACTCTAGAAGATGCTTAGGAGTGCCTTAGAGACCCCTATTTATAGTTTTAGATCTCAGACATTCGCACTGAGTAGAAATTTCTGGAAGCCGTCTCAAATTTACGCAATTCGCGAAAAAATTGAGTAACCCTCGATTGGTCGTGGGCTGTCCTCGACTGGTCGAGCAGAACAGAAAATTGGCTATTTTAGTCGCTAGATTTTGAGTCAAGCACCTTCGACCGGTCGAGCCAAGCTAGTCGAGCAAAGTCTAGGACTAGTTGAGCGTACACAGGACTCGTCAAGCCGGAGCCAGGACTGGTTGAGGATTACACAAATTCACTTCAAAACTCCAATTTTCTTCATTCTTGACTTGATTTTCTTGAATCTTTGGTATGTGCATTCTTCATTTTTGGTTTCATCAGATCCATTATTAGCTTTGGTGATTCTTAAGCATTAAATCCATGCTTTTAACATCCTTTTTAACCTAAGCTCTTAAATTCACTTTGCAACACAAACATGATTAAAATAGAATATTAAGTATTATTATGTTCATAAAACTAAGTAATAAATAAGGTCCAATATGCAATATTTGACCCTCAACATCAGTTCAAGTAAAACCTATATAATTAGGATCTCTAATCACATCTAGAGCATTAAGTGGGTTTGCAGAGAGATGGAGAACTATTTAGAAGTGAAAAAAAATGTGAGGGATGAGGTCTTAGGGGGCTTTATAGCATCTCCCACATGCACACTCGCACACACACTCATGGTTGACCGCAGAACTATGTCAACTCTAAGGTCGACTATGGATTTTCATGGTCGCAGTGGGATACTAAAACAATTTTAAAAATTTTCTTTATGGTCGACCATGAGTCTCCGAATGTTTCAGGGTCAACCGTGGATTTTCACGATTGACTGCAAGATACTTAAAAGAAAATTCAAAATTTTTCTTCACAATTAACCATGGATTTTCACGGTTAACTGCGACTCCATGGCTCCACTTTGCCAAGGTCGACCATACGTTTTCACGATCAACCGTAACTCTTTAGATGTTCTAGGGTCGACCGTGGATTTTCACCGTCGACCGTGGACGTCCTAAATCGATTTTGGACAATTTGTCCAGCAACTCATAGTTGACCGCAAAATCTAAGGGTCGATCGTGATTGCATGGTTGCCTCTTCCTTGAAAAACTTAGTTTCCATGACTTACACCCCAATATCTACCCTTTTCTTAGATCGATCCACCCACCAAAATTGTTTCTTAAGTGATTGTGGACTAATCACAACCCCATGGACTCAATTACAACAACTAAGGCAATCTTAAAGCATACATGACTACGTCAAGCTTGAGTAAACTGGGAAATTGATCCTAAGGTTTATGTTTCTCATTTGCAAGTTCTAAAATGCATCAAAGTGAGAAATTTAGTCCTATGGTTTATCGTTTCTACGTTTGAGTTCAACATCATTCATAATAGGGGATTCAATCTTAGAGTTCTTCATTTCTAAGTTCGAGTTCAAAGTCACCCAACCATAGTTGATTTAATCCCAAGGTTCATTTTTCTTAATTTACTTGGTTCTTATATCGTCAAATACTCTTAAAATAGGGGAATCCTCTCAAGGTTCAAAGTTCTAATTTTAAGTATCTCAACAATTAGTTATTGTGGTTTGTATAATTCTCATTACGAAGTTCTTGGTTATCTTAATACTCTGCTCTGATACCATCTTGTCACGCCTCAAAAATCGGCACTTGAGTTCGGAGACTCTGATCCTAACTTTCCGGATGTGAACCTAGCAAAAATACACATGGGTGAGTTCCTACATGCATGCGCGGTCCGGTTAACATTCACTAATCAAAGTAGTTTTAAAATCAACGATATCAAAAGTTAAACAGAGATAACTAAGCCTAGGAATAGATGACTAATATTTAAAATGAATAATTCAAGGAGTAGTATCTGCCCAAATGAGGATTATATAAGTCACAATATACATACCCAAAATGATTAAAATGTAAAGTTTTCAGTTTTAGCCTAATCCTTCAAAACATAATGGTGGTGGTGCAAGTCGATGTAAGCATACCCATATAAGATCTCGATATTACTTGCATCGATAATATCGCCTGATCGGTGTTTTAAATCATCGTCTTAGGTGAGAGTGAGTAGCTAACTCAGTAATTTCATTAATTTAAAGTTACACATGTTATCAACTCAATTAACGCAGGTAATGATAACATTACAAAATAAACAATTCATAAATTAATTATTTAAATGCATGGATGACATGCACAATGGCTGGCCCATAACACAATATAATATTTCTTAACATGATGAATTCCTAGGATTGATGATACCAATATAGAACTACATCAACGTATTGCTAGCGAGGACGTCAACATATGCACAATGGTTACCCCGTAACACAACCCAACAATATGATTATATGCATGATTAGCCAACTAGTTATTATTTCCAGTTCAAACAACAAGTTAGTGAAGCTAGGATATTGTCATTCTATTAATAGTCATTAAATGGATTCATGTAGTTCATAACAACATGTAGTGGCCCCTCACCTATCGATCGTGAGCGGGATAGATTCAGCAGAAGAGAACGATCGAAGCTAGAGTTTGATTGAAGGGAATCCATCAAGAACACTGTAAGATCTTCCTCCTCTCTTTCTCTCTTTCTTTATAAGAAAAATTTTGGATGAGAGCAAAGGTTGCCCCAAAATGTTCTATTTATAACACAAGAAATGGTGCAAATGGCTTTAAGGGTTAGGTTTTCGTTATACTAGCCCCATGGAGGGGTGTTTCTAACCTTTGGGGTCCACTATGAAGCGTATGAGTCGATATGCACCGTGGAATAGTTGGCCTCAGTGATGATCTACATATTAATGCGATTGGTCCGCCATTTGGATGCACCGATCAATGAGTATGATCAAAAGTCAGTTTGATGGCTGTCGATCATCGATCGAGGCCGTGGTTATACAGATATGTGCTGAGTATTAGTCTAGGTTATTGCCCTAAATTTAGTTAGGATCTAACGGTCCAAAAGTCACAACTTGGGCAAAGATTATATATAGATAAATAATTTAAGTTCCTAACAGACTCTAAATGTATTCATACATCTCATGCACTCGCCTTACGGGTCTAAGTTAAATGATTCGAGATGAGATCATAGCTTGATGTCTCGCGATGGACATCAAGCCTACTAAGACAAACGTCATTCTATAGTCTCGGGTTTATAGCCTGCTAATAAGTGGTTTAGAGCTTATTTGGATAATTAGGGTATTTTTAGAATGAATTGGGTAGCGAGATTTCTCTTACATAATGATTAGGATTTCGATTAGATAAGTTAATAGTGTAGACTATTCGTGATTAGTGAAAATGATGATTCAATCATAATCACCCTAAACCATTAATTCTTAGGCTAAAAGGGTAACTCTGTCAATTTGGTTTTTTAATTAAGATCTGACCCCTAATTGTCTTGACTTTTGGTAGGTCTTTATTTAGTTGCGCTTATTTTGACTAGTCAGTGATAGGTCGACTAAATTTGGACCATAAATGGACAAATCATGAGACTAGACTCAAGGTTTACATAATCGGGCAGATTCGTAGACTACCTATGGTTGATTAATCAGATTTGTGCGGTTCTTTATCGGTAATTATCACGTATACACTAACATCAAGTGTTAATGGTCAGTAATTGACAACATAAGCCGATGATAGTGCAAAATTTTTGAAAATTTTTTAAATACAAAATAACGAAAATTTAGGATGTTACACTATGACGACACAATAAAAGCCGAAGTAGATAATGTTCAGCCCCTCGAGAAAAAGAAAAATTCTTGGATCACATTGCCATCATTGCTTAGGGTCCCTTAAATTTTTTATTTTTTATTTTTTAAAAAAAACTGTATACTAGTTGATTAGTTTGTTTTGGTATTTTGTCTTTAATTATTTTGGAAACTTGAAGAATATAGGCACTCATGATCATTCCCCTTCTCAGGTAATTTCTCCCCTTTATTTTTAGTTGTCTCTCATATTACTTATAATTCTCTATGCATTTATTCTCTTTCAAAATCGATGATAATGTATCATTTAGGTTGGGGGTGGAATTCTTGCGAAAAATTCTTCCAATTGTCTATCTTTTATCATTTAAGGTTGTTTTGATTTTGATTTTTATTTTTGGAAGTCTGCTTTCTTTGTACTCGTATAACTTGAATGTAGTCTTAGTATTAGAATTATATAACACTTACTGATTTAAAATTTAAAGTTTAGAAATCGATTTAATTGTAAAGTTTAAAATGAGTTCTTTTCATTAATTTTCTTTTGAAAAATTTCTAAACATTGTTGAACCTTGAAATTCACACTTCGTACATGGCTTACACTTATAGGATCTACGTTTAATATTGTAGTTGTTAACATGATGATTACCTAGAATGCTCAAAACAACTACGCTTGGTAAACCATAACTCTCTTGTTCATTGGCTTCCTTGAAGAAGAAGAAAATATTTAAGGAACTAGTGAATTAAACAAGTATATTGAAAAAGGACTATCTATTATTAGGCAAAAGAAGACGAAAAAAGAAGAAGAGAGAAATAGAGAATAAGAATTTTTGAAAGGAAATAAATAAATAAATAAAAATAAAAAAATGAATAGTGTGAAAGTCATTGATATAAAATAATTAGGGGTGTTAAGGTGAACATCATAAATAAAACCCATGAGGTGTTAAGGTGAACATTCACACTTCTCGTAACCTTGGACAACTAGTGAGGTTTTGACTCAGACACTGGTGAAACTAATTACTTTTTCATAATTATTAGTGTTAGCATTACTTTATGAAATTGAACCCCTATTAATGTTAAGCCTAAAAATTATTAAGCACTCTGGTACTAAATGTTTGGAATTTTTCAAATGGATAATTAGTAGAGGTGAGCATCGGTCCGGATCGGAGCGGATTGGGTTCAACCCAATCAGATCCGAAATGAGAATGGTTTGACTTGAACTCAATCAGATCTGGAATCAAATCCGTGTCACCTAATCCGAACAGATCCGATATAGGATTCGCCTGACCTGAATCGAGTCCAACTCGGTTAAAAAAACCAAGTCGGATCGAGTTGAGTACTATTCGAATATGTGTGAATTTAATTTAACGTTTCACATAATGTGGTCCACTTCAACTTTTAATATATGTTATTTTTTTGCTCAATGCCTAAATTGATGTGTCAATATAGATTAACGGCTTAGATATAACATATACATCAAGGTTGGCCCCACATGGATATGAAAGAGCTTTTCTCCTGCGTATTGAGGTTTTCACTGGACGCTACTTTACGTGCACGGTAAGATACTGTAATACTTGCTTTTCACGCCAGCATATGCACAATTTTGATTTTGTATCTATATTCGTGAGTTGTGTGGATTTAATCACGGGGTATGTGGTATATCCAAACCGTCCATCCATTTGGTGACCTCATATTAAGGCTTGAGACGAAAAATAAGACAGATCTAACCATTAAGTGGACCACACGAGATATTTAAAGGTGAAAATCATTCTCTATTGCTATTTGTGGTGTGGTCCAAATGATCTTTAGATATTATTCATTTTTTAGATAATACTCTACAGTTATATCTAAAAATATATGAATGGTTTACATATAATAAATACATCATTGTGGGGCCCATATAACTTTGATATCCTTTGAACCGTTCGTACAACTCGGAACTCGAGGAGTGTCCGTCTCGTCTTTCCACGTCCCTGGCCAGCTCGCAACGGATAGTGTATTATGTAACTCATTACGCTACGTGTACTAAGTAAACTCCGTGGGGTCCAGCGTGATTTGTATATTTTATCTACTCCGTCCATCCATTTTAACGAATAAGTTTATGGTTTCATCCCAAAAATGAAATATATCCAAATCTCAAGTAGACCTCACCACGGGAAATAGTGTGAATTGAAATTCTACCGTTGAAATCTTTTTGGGGCCCACAGAAGTTTTGGATCAAGCTGATATTTGTTTTTCACCTTCATCCATATCTACGTAATCTTATGAACGGATGACAAATAAAAATCACTGTGGCCTAGCAAGGTTTCAACGGTAGAAGCCACTGTGGGGCCATGGATCTTTGATATCCTTTGAACCGTTCGTACAACTCGGAGCTCGAGGAGCTTTAGTGCTCATCTCCGCATGACACGTACCTACCTCAACAACTATATAGCTGGAGTGTATGTCAGCGGACTGACAGACATCAGGGTGGGAAACGGATTGGCTACTCCCCCTGGCACCAGCCCGGTGGGTCCCACCATGATATATGTGTTTCATCCATTCCATTCATCCATTTTAACTGATCATTTTAGGGCTTGATCTCAAAAATGAGAAGGATATAAATGTAAACTAGAACACACCACAGGAAAAGAATGGTGATTGGATATCCACCATTAAAATCCTCCTAAAGGCTAGTGTACTGTTTATCTGACATCCAATCTGGTGATTAGGTCATACACACCCAGATGAAGGGAAAAAACAAAGTTCAGCGTGATAAAAAACTATGGCCTTCAAAAAGTTTTTAATGGTCGACGTCATTTGACACTGTTTCATGTAATGTGGTCCATTTGAGATTGGGATATATCTCAATTTTGGTCTCATTCGATAAAATGATCTAGAAAAATATATAGACGGCGTGGATGAAACACATACATCATGGTGGGGCTCATAAAGCACTGACCATCGGTGGGTGGCAGGTGAGCAGCCAATTTGCTCGCTACCATGGTGTTGTAGAGAACTCTGTTCTTTCAGGGTAAAATAATAGTCGGTCACGTAAAAAATTTTACACACACACACACACACACGGTCTGGATCTGTTCGGTGCGAATCGGATCCAATCGGATCGGATTTTGAATCGGGTCGGTTCGGAACAGGGTCTATCTGGATTCGTCCCGAAAATATTTCGGATCTGAATTATGCTACCTGATCCTGACCGATCTTAACCATCGGTTCTGTTCGAATCGGGTCGGATCGGGTCTGATCCACCGGATCAGGTATAAAATGCCCATCTCTAATAATTAGTAAATTGAGCTCAATTTAATTACTTAGAAAGCTGGAATTTAGGCTACATTATTCTCAAAACTTCATGCTAAGAGGTGGACATCGAGTCGAGGTGGGCCAAGCTCGGCTCGGCTTTTTCATGCTATACTCGAGTTTAAGCTCGAGCTCAACATTGAAGCTTGGCTTGTTTGCCAAAGCTGTCGAGTCGAGTTTGAGTCGAGTCGAGTTTACCTCGAGTCAAGCTCGAGCTTGTTCAAACAATCCTAAATATTGTTGTGCCATAGGGGCCCACCTAATGAACAACCAGGATCTCATGCATGATCAGTTAGACTCCTATTTTTGTTCCACACCATTTTGAAGTGGCGGTGGCTCAGACCATCTAAATTGAGGATTCCCTTCTGGATGGAGCACATCTCTAATATCACACAAAGAATCCTGAAAAATAAGATGGTCCCTTTTAGTGGACATAAATATGATTTTTAAGGCCGAAGGCCCACATGGAATGCTTGGCTGAAGGCCACCCAAATGAATGCTTGGATTTGATTTTTAAGACAGCTTGCACACGAGGCCAGACTTCAATCCAGACTGTCCAAAACTAAGGGATGAGGATTCCGATCCCACCCTAGTTGACAAAAAGGAGAAAGGAAAACGAGAGGATCATTTGTCCGATCAATCAGTTGATCGGTGATCATCTGTTTGATCTTATGCTGAATGGTAAAGCCAACAATCAATGATCAAGATGTTGATTAGAGACATCCTATGAATAGCCTCCTTTCAAAGAAACCTCGTCCAAGAATCATATGGGACTAAACATACAAGAAGAAGAAGAAGAAGAAGAAGAAGAAGAAGAAGAAGAAGAATAAGAATAAACAGATCTAGGCAGTGGGGACTCACCTTGTCGGGATTGGGCGCGGCCACTCTGGTTCGTTCGGCGAGATCGGGTGGTGGATGGTGGTCCAATGAAGTGCTAGCCGTCTAGGTAGCGTGCTAGTGGTGATGGTCCGATGGATAGCTATTGTTGGTTAGATGGGCATGCGGCGGGCAGCGGTTGGGTGGGGTAGAGAAAAAGAAGAAAGGGAAATGGAGAAAGGGAAAAGGCATTGGGTAGGGCCAGCCATAGGGTTTTATTATATATATATATATATATATATATATATATATATATATATATATATATATATATATATATATATATATATATATATATAATATTTAAATTAAAATTTTTTAATATAGTTATTACTAATTGAGCCGAGTCAAGCTCGAGCTCAAGTTTCAAGTCGAGTTAAAATGCTCCCTTGGTCGAGCTGGGCTTGAACTCAACTCGAGCTACAAAATATTAACTTGACTCGACCTGAGTCTGCCATTCAAGCCGAGTCAATCTAAACGGACTCCAGCGAGTCGAGCAAGTTAATCGAGCTAGCTCGACTCCTGGACAGCTCTATTCATGCCTTTTAAATTCTTCGGTAGGGTTAGTTAAAAGACCATACAAGTGTATTGAATCCATTAAATTACTTAATTTCTATGGGTGAAATTCTTCACTATCTATACTTGGGTTTGCAACCTCTAGATTGTATCATCATGTTCACAAAATTCGCACCCAAGTGTAGCTAGCCTCATACGTGTAAACTTTCCACACATATGTACCTAATCTTCACATATATAAATTTAGGGGAAAATGATCATCATGCTGGCAAGATATTTTCATTAAATTTGGACCATTGTTCATTTATGGTTCACTGTTCATTTCTTTTTACACACATGGCCCACTCATTATCTGATTTTCCTCTTTTATGACACAGAGTGTATACTGTGAAATTTCTGGTCATGTGCTCCATATTTCGCCCGCCCATCATTTACACGCGTGAACTGATTGCAGTCACATAATGCAAGTAGAGGTGTGCTTTTGTGATCCGATCCGGGGATCCGACCCGATTCGGCCCGTTCCAAACAGAACCGACGGCCAAGATCGGGTCTGATCGGGTTGTAGTTTTCAGATCCGATTTTTTTCGGGTCAGGTTCGGATAGACCTTTGTCCGAACCGATGGGACCCGAACCGCACCGAACAGACCCGACCCGATAGGCAGGCGGGTAGTATAAAATATAATTTTTATTTTTCACCCTAATTTTCTTAAAAATAGATGGACGGTGTGGATAAAACACGTAAATTGCAGAAAATATGTTTATCAAGTCATGAAGACCCAGATGAAGTAAAAAAATAAATATCAGCTTGATCGAAAACTTTTATGGCCCATATAACGTTTTTAATAGTCAAAATTCATTCAACACTATTTTATATAATTTGGTCCACTTGAGATTTCAATATACTTTATTTTTTTTTTCTAATGACTTAAAATGATCTATAAAAATAAATGGAGGGCATGGATGAAACACATACATCATGGTGGGGCCTACTAAGTACGGACGTCCGGTGGCAAGGGGAGTAGCCAGTCCGTTTCGAGACTTGCTATACAGAGTACAGCTGTTACGTCTGCCCTCTCGAGGTGCAGGTGCTCCTCGAGCTCCATGCTGCACGAACAGTTCAAAGGAGATCAAAGTTATGGGCCCCACAGTGATGTATTTATCATATCTACACCGTTCATATACCTTTAGAAATAATTATAGAGTATTATTCTAAAAATATATAATATCCAAAGATCATGTGGCCCACACCACAAATAGCAGCATAGAATGATTTTCATTGTTAAATCATACGTGTGGTCCACTCGATAGTTAGATCCATCTTATTTTTCGTCTCAAGCGTTAAGACAAGCTTGGAAAATAGATGAACGGTTTTGATATAACACATACCCTATGATTAGATCCATAAGCCTCCTTGTTAAGCAATCACCTTAGAGCTTTCTACGAAATCACCTAGAGCTTTGCTTGATTAACGAAGCCACAGGGCACGACACGTTAAAAATTTGATACAATGAAAACGTTGTACACGGTTGATTAAAAGTTTTCATAGCTATGTGGGACCTACCTTGATGTGTATGTGTTATCTAAACTATTCATCAATTTTTATATATTATTTTTGCCATCAATTTTTATATATTATTTTTGCCATTGAGTACAAAGAATAAGTATATTAAAGGTTCAAGTAGGCCACATCATATAAAACTATTTAATTAAATTTATATATTTGAATTCTACCCAACTGGATTAGACTCGATTTTTCTAACCGAGTTGGGCACTGATCGTGTCATAGAAATTATGCATCGGATCTGTTTAAATTATGTGGCCCAGATCTGAGGATGAATTGGATCAAATTCAGGTCAAGAACGTGAAATTTCGTATCTGGTTGAGTTGAACCGTCTCCGATCCGAGCAGGACCGATGCCCAGCTCTATATGCAAGCGAGCGAATGCAGTTAGGGTGCTTGTCGTTTGAACAAAAGATCCAGCACGTGCAGGATACTTGCGTAATTAAGATACTGAACAGTGGCATTTTTATTCTTTTGCATTGCCTTTTTGACTTCCAGTACTGTGTGGTGTACGAGCGGTCAATATCCGCACGGACTGCAAAGGGCCAATTAGATAAAACTTTATTTTAAAACTTATAAATGAAGAAGCTCTTTTTTAGTGATTTTTTCAGTTCAGGAGTATTGTTTGGCGTATGAGCAGTTAATATCCACATGGACTATATTAACTGCCTGTTTTGTAAAACTTATAATTAAAAATGCTCTTTTTTAGTGGTTTTTCAAGTTTAGAGTGTTTGGTAAATAAAAATTATTTAAGTGTTTAATTAAAAGTTTTACTGAAAATATAAGTTTAATTTTAAGCTTTTCTATTTTGACGTAGAAATTGATATTTAATGTCTAAGTGATTTTGAGTTAAAAAAAAAATATATTTTTTAAAATAACCATTCTACCTTTATTTTGTCCACAGGAGTAATGACATGAAGTAACTGAGTGAAGGCTGGGCCTACCATGATATTTGTGTTATATTCATGAATCCATTTATTTTGCCATATCCTTTTCGGACATGAGCCAAAAAATCAGGCAGACGTAGAGATCTACTGGACCACACCACGGAAAGCTACGGAGACAATGACATCCATCATTGAAACTTTTTTAAGGCCTGTCACAATGTTTATTTGTCATCTAATCTATTCATAAAGTCACCTGGATTTAGATAAAAAGAAAACACATATATTGACTTGATCTAAAACTTAAGACAGCTTGTGAGAAGTTTTCAATTATGAGTGTTAAACATCCACTGATTTTTGTGGTGGTCCAATTGAGCTTCGGATCTGCTTCATTTTTTGGGCTCATTAACAAAAATAATATGAAAAAAAATACATGGATGGTATGGATATAACACATACACAAACGTGGTAGAGCCATACCATGTCAACAAAGGTAGTGCTTTTGTTATGGTTTCCATGGAACCATGATTGACGCTGCCGATAGTGAGGCGACGTCACTGCTGGACGGTGCTTTGTGGGCTTTATATATATATCTTATCCACGTGGTCCATCTATTTTTAAAACAATTATTTCATGGTATGGTCAAAAAAGTGAGATAGATTATAGTCTTGGGTGGACCATACCGCAAGAAAAAGTGGTGAGTGAATGCTCACTTATAAAAACTTTACCAGGCTCAGTCTAATGTTTATTGGCCATCCAACTTATTGTTTAGGTCACATAATTCTCAATGAAAGGAAAAAAAAAAAAAACCAAACAAATATCAGCTTCATCCAAAACTTTTGTGCCCCGATCATTTTTAATGGTTCACATGAGATTTGGATCGGTATTACTTTTGGTTTCCTGCCCTAAAATGATATGAAGAAATGGATTGACGGTGTGGATGAAGCACATACATGATGTTGGAGCTCCCAAAGTACTACCGTTAGTAGCTACTGGCAATCCACAAGGGTTGATTTCCTGATGAGGTTACAGGCATGCTATGTGTGGCCCACTTAGATGTTTGTGAGAAATCCATCCCATCCATCCATACTGAAACTTCATTTTAAGACATGCATTCAAAAATTAAGTAGATCCAAAGTTCAAGTGGGTTGCACAATAAAAAAAAGTGAGGATTGAAAGTCCACTGTCAAGACATTCATAGAACCATGGAAGTTTTGGATCAAGCTAATATTTTTTTGTTTTCAATTCATCTCAATAAGAAGAACCTTATAAATGGTACGGATGGTATATAAGGTTTGGATTACATATAAACATCATGACAAACCCTAAGAAAGTTTCAACTATAAGCATTTTATTAACTTTTACTTGTCATTGGATTTCCAACAATTTTGAGCCCATGTCCTAAAATGATGGGGCAAAATGGATGGACAGGATGGATTTCAAGGTGGGCCTCAGCTAGCTTACCCTCACAAAAAGTTCCTGTAAAGACTTTAAAAGGCAATGGTTGTCCATTGCACAGTGGACAACACACCACAGAGGTTAGTAGTGCAGTAATGTGGCAAGGTCCTATAAGCCTACCATGATGTATATGTTATATCCACATTGTCCATCCATTTCTTCAGATTTTTTAGGCATGAGCTGAAACATGAGACAGATCTAAAGCTCAAGTGGACCACATTATATTGAAAGCAGTGAAAGGGTCACAAAAGTTTTGGATCAAGCCAATATTTGTGTTTTCCCTTCATGTTAGTTTGTATGACCATATGAATAGACTAATAAACATTGTGGTGGGCACTGATCTTCTAATTTAAGGAGATTTGTAAGTAATAATCTTTATTTTATTGTACTAATATAGTGATTCATATTCAATGGATAAGATCACATGGTTCATATCACTCACTTGGTGTGCTTGTCTCATGGTGACACTAATCAAAGTGTTATGATTACTATATTAATGGTGTGACCCAATTCATCAAGTATAGTTAAAAGCAATAAATAGTGTAGAAACTCAAAGCCTAAATATATACTGTATATCCTTAAGATGATTATATCTACTTGCCTCCTTACAAAACAATTTATGTGTTTACTGTGTGTTGCAAACGCAAAATATCTGGACCACTTGTTTACTCCACTTTACTTGGTGAACAAATTAATGCACAAATCTGCTAAATTTAGTAGCATGACAATAAAAACTTCATCTTACTCTTTATAAAATATTAAAATTAAAATGATACATCAAAGTGCTTATTTTCAAATATTAGTACTTTATAACATTACCAAATAAAATTTTCATAAAGCAATACACAAGTCAACTTGGCCTAGGCTCAACTTGGCCAATGCCTAATCCTAGCTTAAAATCAACTTGGCTTGGTCCTCAAGGTTAATTGGCTAACTCACCTCGATTTAGTCAACAACTCATGTCAATTGAAGTTTGAACCCATGTAACATTTTCTCCAATATGTATAGTGCATCTTCAAATTCTTATAAAATGAAAAAATATAATAAATTGTACAGGTATTTCATCGAACATTCTTGACTAGTATCAAAATCAAGATATGAGGACAATTTTATAAAATAAAGTTTTTTATTTTTTATTTTTTTAGTGAATTTTTTTGTACCTGTTATGGAAAATCTGAGTTCACAATACAACGCTGCTCCGAGGGTAAGTCAGAGCCGAGTCGTGACCATCCCGACCTGTTTCAAGACGCAACCCGTCCGAGCAGCCGACTTGGTTGAGGTCGGACTCCGGATTATGATCCGATCGGATGATCTTCCACGTTATAGCCGCTCTACTCTATCCTGCATTCCGAGGCAAACGACGTTCCGAGCCGAGCATACAGTCCGAACAGATTGAACGTTCCAAGTCAAACGCATGTTAAGATGCGCATATCCCACTCGCTGAACGTGGAAACTGTCATAACCAAACATGACCGATAACCTCGCTTGCAAATACGCATGATCCACCGGATACGCTACATGATCGATAGATTGCGGGGGTATCTCCACATTCCGAGAATCCCCCTGATCGTGCCGAGATTATCGGATCCGGACCACTCGACAGCCAAATATAAATACTACATCACACCATGTTTACAGGTACGCAAAATCGAACTCTTCTCTACACTCTACTCAGACCCTGATTCCTTTATCCTGACTTAAGCATCGGAGGGTCCCCCGGCTTAGCCAAGGTCACCTTTGCCTGCTTTCCTGGTGCAGGTTCCAGGGATCATACATGGTGATCGACGAGAAGGAAGGGCTGACCAGATTTTCGCATCAATAGTACCCTTTCCTTCCCTTTACACACCCGAAACAATACTTCATTGATTCATTTTATCAAATACCCTGTTAGTAGCATCAGTATCAAAATAATTGAGTCACCAAGCCTATTTGAGTTGAGGTTCCATATGAGACGAGTTGCAAGCTCGAGCTCGAGCTCCACGGATTAGTTCCGCTCCTTACGAATTCAATTTTGAGCCAAGGCAAGCGTAGCTTTCTCCGAATGAGTATAGAGAGCTTCCGGAGGCAACACTCGTGTACAGCTATTTTTTTTTAGGACTAATAAATATTAAAAATCAGCAAGTAGGTTTTAAGTAAGTCGCGACTCACGTTCCTCGGAGATGCATCTCCCTGTGTGGTCAGGAAAATATGGCATGATAATCGCATTGTCCGTTTCCTCGGCACATATTTAAATGGGCCACGTTCGAGACCGACGCTGGAAGGATTATTCTAAGCTTACACGTACATCAAATTTCAACCGTTTAAACGAACATTTTCATCCTCTTGCATTCCACCCAATAGATGAGTGGTATGGTCATCCTTTCGATGTCATACTTCTTATGTCGTCCATCAGAATTTTCTACCAGAAAATTGGACGGTTTCATTCGCTCCAACATCTCTGCACATGGCCCCATCGGCGATGCATGATGGCATTCCGTGTCGCGACGTGGGAACAAAATCTATCATTATATTGCAAAAGAGCGCAAGTACGCCGCATCTTCAACCGCATTTTGGAAATCGCACAACACTTGCAAGCATGAAAAATATGTGTTTAATCTGGAACGTAATAGTATATTAATAGTTTTTAATATCTCCTTACGTGAGTAGGCCACACATAAAATTGATGGTTGAAAAAAATATTATAAACGGTATAAATTTAAAAAATATTTATCAAAAATACTATTAAAATCGTATAAAAATTTGACAATATGTATGATGGACGTCCCAGATCCTGTTATTACTTTTTACGTCTGTAACTATAATGCGTATGAATTTGGCGCTTGAATATGTGTGCATCCGTATTAGAATCACTACAAACAAAAACCGCGGCGTCTTAAACGGGTTCGATTTTCATCTGTCGCGACATAGATTTAATCGTCTGCCGCCGCCTACCGGGCCTCACGTGCTCAGCGTTTCCATGATCGGGACCGTCCATGTTTCCAAAACTATGCTTATTCAGGTGGTGGAAGAAATTCGTACTGGCAGATGAATTTGTAGAACAAAATGGAAAATTTCAACGGTTCACATTCAAATCCAAAGTTCAAAGGTGATGATCATTATTAAACTGTGATTTTGAGGAAATTGGTTAGTTATATGCGGTTAAACTCGTAGGACCATCATAGAATGTGGGCCCAGTGGGTGGAGAGTCACAATTGATGGTTAGTCGCGATGGAGGCAAAAAGAAGTCATCTGAAACGAGTCCCCGCCCGCCAGCTAGCTGTGGTTTGAATATAAAACGAAAGAACGGGTGAGATTCATCGAAGACTGCAGAGATCTCTCCAGATCCGTCCGATCAATTTCTAGATCTGAAAACTGTCACACATACAACACATGCATGGTGGGGCCCAGTTTTAGACCCCCAAATCTGACTCCAACAAAGACCGAGTCCCATTCATGTCATGACATCTCTTTCCAACTGAAGAAGAAAATCTGATTTTTAGATTACTTTTGTATTTCTATTTTTAGAGAGAGAGAGAGAGAGAGAGAGAGAGCTTTTGTTTTTCCAGGAATGGAAGCGCAGAAAAACAGTGGCAATAGAAAGGAGAAGAGAGGATGGATGGACGGTGGTGATGATGGTGATGATGGAGTGGGCCCACAGGCCAAGAAGAAGAAGGTTCCTGCTCTTGCCAGGTTCTGTAGTTTTTTTATTATTAGTATGATTTAGTTTTGTAATTGTTGGTTTTGATATGAGAATTTGAAATTAGGGGGAATTGGGTTTTTTCCTTTTTTACTTTTTGGATTGAATGGTTTCTTAAGTTTTTTATTTTTATTTTTATTTATTTTAATTTTAAATAGTTTGGAATGATTTACATTTTTTAAGCTTGATATATATAAAATTTTTAGTCCTTAATAGGTATTATGAAGGATGAATTATTGGGTGAGGCGGTGTGCGTGTTCGGGCGATGATTCAGGTGAACTTGCTTGTAGATCTGATTTGTGGATGAGGATACCCTAAAAATCTGCCTGGTTTGGAAGAAATAGGGCTTTTGATCAGTGGCCTTTTAATAGACGGTTGAGAAAAAAATTATACTGTGATGGCACACCTTCAATAAAGTAGGTTTTGGATAAATTGATTCTTCCGATCTCTGGGAATTTGGGGGTGTCATCCATGTATGGTCCAGAGTATAAGATTGGTGGTCTGGATCGCCAAACTATGGGACCCACCTATAGGGACAGGGATGTTGCAGGATCGTTTGGGTGCGCAGATCAGTTCACTTAAGGTGTCCAAGGAATATGAGCTGTTGAATGTTTCCTTTGTTTGGATGCAAATGTCACTTACCGAACAGGCCGCCAGTGGATAGGTTTTTCCTCAGAAAATTGTATGTTCTGGTGTCTATGTGTAGGCTGAAATGTAGCTTCCATGGACAAGGGGTTTTCTAGTCCACAACCATACTGCAACTGTATTGATGCAATCCAAAGTATGTGGCCCGGATTTCAGGGGAGAGAATGTTCACATTTTAGGATCCACTTAGTACAATGCTTACATCTTGTGAACATTTACTGTGTTGTGCTATGTGCCACAGCTCACCTCTTCAATATATGCTCTTGCAGTACACTTTTGGGTAAATGACTTATGGGAGGGGTCATCCAAACAGAAAATCTCAACGTTAATGGACTCTCTATTCCACACATCCAAATGATAGAAGTAGATTTCTTTGCACTTATTTTTTAAGTTATTAAAGATCCATGGACATGGACCGTTCCCCCGGTAATGCAAGTAGATCAAGGAAGAAACTAATTGCAATAAGATTCAAAGAGCCATATTGAAGTTTGAATCATGAAAGAGAAAAGCATGCAATGACTGTGAGCAAGCTTATTAGTCCTCTAGTCTTATACTAGAGATGACTTCCTCACTTCAACAACTACCATAGAGAAACATGAGAATTTGCATAGAGAATCCATTCAACTGTGTCTTATTCCATAGGCTTAAGCCTTATTTATAATGAGTGCTTACAATCTTTGGCATAATCTATGGAATCTAAAATAGGATTCCTAGTTGGCCAAAATAGGAAAATGATGCTTATCTCCTTAAATAGAAATTAAAATCTCTAAAATAAGAAAACATTTGAGTAAGAAAAATCTAAGGTTACTTATTTCCTAACATAGAGATTTGGAAGAAAAAGAAATTAGAGATAGGCTAAAATGGGAAAGTGGGCCTTTTCTTGTGCAAATGTGTGCAGTGTACACGTGTGGGATGTGTGGTGATTGGATAACCTAGACCCCCTACTCCACTCCAATCTTATCTCTAGGATGCTTTGATCTTGTAGTGTGTCACTATACAATGCTCGACCTAAGTGGCAAATCTATATGGTCTGTGATCCAAATAGGTGGGCTGACACAGGGACAGACGTGATGAGGTCGATCACCGTCTTCCTCAAGTAATAACTACTCTGAATCCACGGATCTCTCTGGACTCCTCATAGAGATTTCTTAAATCCATGAGAGATAAAAAATAGAAATAATTTCTAATAAATTCGAAATAAATTAATTAATGATAAAAAACGAATTTACAATCCATTAAATAGTGAGCTCAAGCCTAGGACGAAGTTTTAGACTCAAACTCCCTAAAACGTGACTAACTATAAATAGTAAACATACTATTTATAGATGGTCGCCATTCCTGCTAGACTTCATGGTTTTTGACAAAAAATAGTAAGTGTCCAGTTTGGCCTAACCATGTTATTCTCTTAATTTTTCTAAGCCCTTTTTTATGTTAGGCATGACTCCTACAACTCAAAAGGATCAAAAGTTTTGATCGAACTAAAACTTGCTATTTATAGTAAAAACGAAAATAAAATGGACTTTTGACCGTCAATCTGATGGAATCTTGCAAATCCGGTGTAAGGAACCTAGCATAGCGGGGTTGGTTAGCTAAAGTAGCTTCTCCTACCCCAAAATCAAATATGATATTTCCAAAAACCCATCCCGGTTTTGTGAGATACGACTGTTTTAAGGTTCTGACGGTCCTGATCACTTCCGCCTCCGATCGGGCCTTCTCTAGTCCATCTTGGCCATGAAAGTGTCCGCGACCCACTCTACATCACGGGCCCATGATTTGGCGATTCATAACATTCATTAGGGTGAACCCATTGTGGATGGTCAATAGACCAAGAATCTTCTTCTCTCAAAGCATCCCGACCATTGATTACTTGAAAATTTTCCATTGCATATGTACAGTTGGTCATTTGCATGTAAACAATTGGATTGCTAGGGCCATTTGAGAGGGTATTCCTGCAATATTGACCATCCACGATGAAGTTTACTGAATGAACAATCTAGATCTTTAAAAGGTAGGCTGCGCTCTACAGAAGGATTCATAGTTTGCACTATGCATTTTGCATTGCCGTGGCCCCACCATCACGAGGGCATTCCCCAAAGCTTTTAAATGGAATGTGGAACAGTCGATCATCGAGGACCATCCACTTGTTACATACCATTATTGGTAGGCCATGATGCTGAAAACATTTTGATTGGATGATCCTAACCATCCTATGACATGGAAACTGGACTAATGAAGATCAGACAAAGAAAATAGGTCCAAATAATCATCTTGAAACATCTATTTGATAGGCCCCACCATGAATTGTTTATGATTCGTAAGGGCTTAGATGATCCTAATCATATGATGTATGTCTCATATAAAGGATGGTTATAACAAAATGATAGATGTTCTAGGTGTCAAAATCATCCAATTGATGTCATTTTGGAATCATGACCTGCTGCTAATTGTATGGAATAAATGGACGGTCCTGATCAGTGATTAACCGTCCCAAGTGTCATGGTAGACATTTAGAGAACTTTCAGGAGGATGCTAACTTCCCCATGAAGGGAGCTTGCATTTCTCTTATCTAAATATATGCGAAATTTGAAAATTTTGAATATGCCCTGATATCCTTGCACCATATGTGAAGATTCAATACAAGTGCATGATGTAGTGGTGACTTAGTCAAATGAAAAGACAACTAATCTAAAGATCCCACTTGATATGATGTGGAGTTGTTTCAGGAATATATATGTATATATTTTCCATTTGACTGTTATACACACACGCGCGCGCGCACACACACACACAATAGGCAAGTATTCCAATTTCCAACGTGCGAACAATATATATATATATATATATATATATATATATATATATATATATATATATATATATATATATATATATATATATATATATATATATATATATATATTATTGCTAAGTTAGTAAGATGATTTATTTTGAAAAAGAAAAAGGATTAGTGGTACCATGGACACATTACAAAGATTCAACAGTATTTGGGTAGTTCATTGTTTCATTTATCGAGTTTGGTGGTCGGCATGAAATTTTCTTTCTCACATCTTTTGCTTAAAGTGCATGTATTTCTCTTGCAGTGTCATTGTGGAAGCTTTGAAGTTGGATAGTTTGCAAAGACTTTGCTCGTCTTTAGAGCCTCTTCTTCGCAGAATCGTGAGTCATACCTTACTATTTCATCAGCATTAGATTATCGGATGTTAGGATATCTTGATTTAGGCAAGTGCTTTAATGGTTTATAGCATACAGTAAAATATTTCATAGCTTGTTATTCTTATCATTAATTTTGGACTTTTCTTAAAATTATTCGACATCGAAGCACATTGAATGCTTCATGGTTGTGAATCTCTCAATTTCGTCCTATCAAATTCCCGTAGATGAAGTATAGATATCCTAGACATGACCAATTTGTAGTAGGATGTGTAAAAAATCGAATTTGTTTTGATCAGGTCGTCGGCAGCAGGAAAAATAAAATGTTGCTACATCAGTACAGCGACATTTACTCAATGAGTTGACTAGAGACCTGAACTAGGTTGAGTCAGCTTAGCTGAAATTTGCGTTGAGTCACCTATTGGGCCTTGAGTTCGAACTAAGGCTGGAAAGATTTGCTTTAAGAAATAAAAGACCTGAAAGATCCAAATCCTCATGAGTTAAAATGACCCATCAATCTTGGCTTTAGTTGTATGAGGCTTTCTGACCCTGCATACATGTACAAGCAGCTCCTTTACCACATGCACGAACCACACACTTAAATGCAAGATCTAAGTCATCCATCAAGGGGGTCGTACTAGGAGGATGTGTCAGCCAAAAATTTCGGGCATGTCCACATAGGTGGTCCATTGTTTTTGAAACAAATGTGTGGCTATGAAAAGCTGAGCCAATTTCTGTCCATTTATTTTGTACGTGGCCCACCAGGTAAGTGGACTAGCCTATTTTCTTGAGACCACAGTTCTAAAACTCAGTTGGGTCCACTTGAAACTCGTCTGAGACGACTTGATGAGATTAGAGCGAAGTCTCTTGGAAACTTGCTGGAGTGCCTGACTCGATCCAACTGTTAGAAACATAATTTCCTTTCAAGAGGATTCAAACACTAACCTCTGCTGAAGAATGACAGAGTTGCTACCACCACACCATTGACGACAAGTTGCTTTTTTTTTTTTTTTTTTTTTTTTAATGTTTTAATACTCAAACCACTTCTAAGAAATTTTTTCTTACCCATCTATATTCTTTAAATTAGAGTATTGATTAAGACTCGGTCAAGTCTTTGACCGAACCCTGCTAGACATCGAGTCAAGTCGAGCTTTTGAGTTTTTGAACTATGTTTGGGACACGGCATCTGGACAGTGGCACTACATGAGCTGAAGGGTGGCATGAATCACGGAGCTGCATGGTTAAAAGATTCAGAGACTCAGATCGACTTGTCCGGCTCTCAGTCAAGGCATGATTTGCAGTAGTCAAGGATGAATCAGCCTGACTGGCCTGAGTTTTGGGTGACTCGAGGGGGTGTCTTGTGGTATCAAACAGGATTGGTTAGTACTTAATCCAAATCGATTGGCATGAATCATGTTCAATTCATAAGAGTCTTAAAACCATGCACACCTGTGCACCACCTGGGCTCATGTGGTGGCTTGTAGAGGTTCTGCCTTATATGCATGTATAAATTTGACTCTCTTTGAGAAATATACCTATGATTTCTTTTCTTCTTTCTTATTCATATACGCCCTACTCGTTTTAAGATCTTTGTGGCTTGTCATAATGGTTTGTTTCAACTAGATTAGCTTCCCATACAAGACATGACTCAACTTTGAGAATCTCCATATCAATTTTACCTGTGTAAGGTATGCATTCAGAAGCTTCTTCCTCTTGAAGTGGATGGTATGTGCTCCTCCCATTAGTTGCACAATCCTTGTAGTCAGTGCTCCTGCTTTGAATCCTGCTGACGCACCCACTTCCTACCTTATTATTATTATTTTTTAACACACGCACAGTCGCACACGCACCCCCACACACTCATGCCTTAGTGGGATTTCACCACCTATGTATGCTTGAACCCTTGACCGGGTGTTGAAACTCTTGAGAGTCTACCACTGGAGCAAGAGTAAGGATCCACTTCCTACCTGTTTGTACTTTCTAACATTTTATAACAGACACTTCCCTGCTCTGCAACTGAATCTGTTGCTTCTTGGCTTCACACTTCATGTAACTATAGTCCTCCCTTTTCTCCATCTGATAACTTCTATCCTCACTAGAAATTACTGGGATGCTTGAGTTGGGTGGAATCACTGCCTTTACAGGATGTAAATTCGGTAGTACTCACCCAAACAACCTGCTGAATGGATGTTGGTCCAAACTAGCCAGGCCCATGGTTTGGTCATCTAGAATGTTGGTCTCTTGCATCCTTCGGTGGATGGACTTGCCTGGAACTCTTTGAGAGTGGAAGATCTAGCTACGATCTGGGACATTTTTGAGTTGAATGTGGACCCATGCCATATTACCTATAATTGTTATTTGCAGGGCATGTGTTGAAGGGTTAGGATGGTCCTTTCAACAATATTTGTAAGGCATGTTCCATCCACAGTGGAAAGCAACAGTTCAATGGTCCAAATCTCTGAACCACACGTTCCACTCATCAGAACTTAAAGCATGAGCATAATCTGCAAAGGTTAAGGTTGACGATCCGACGATTCTCTTGTTTCTATTGTACTGTTAACTTGAGAGAGTTGTGCATAAGGTATCAAAACAGGGGATGATGCTCTGCATGAGCTCATTGTGGGTGATGTGTATCTCTGTATGTCAATACATGGATGCAAGACACTTGATTCAGAAGTTGGGTGTCAGTGCAATGAAGACCCTAAGCCTCATAATGGGTCCTCTTGATCACCATTACATTCCAGTGGATGTACTAAAATACTTACATTTGTGTTAATAAATATGTATCTCGGCATTATATGCAGAGCATGATGTCTACAAATTCATAATGTTGTGGGCTTCAGCCCTCTGTTCTTATCCTTTATTATAGTGTCTCTTTGAATGAACAGGTTAGTGAAGAAGTGGAGCGTGCTTTAACAAAGTTGGGCCATGCCAAGCTTGCTGGAAGGTGTGGTGTCCCTGACTATGTTAAAATATTCTATTGTTTACGCAAATAAATTGTCTTCCGTATTTGCAGTTCCTACATGAATTTTATGATGTTGATTGACATTTTAACTCATACAAGAATGGGGTTCATCTTGGTACTTGACCGTGGGCTGAGCCATGTTGACACGGGCACTTGGTCAAGTTGATCAAGTGAATCTCCCCAAATGAAAGAAATTTAGAAAAATCCAAAAGGACTAGTTGGGTGAATCTAGTATCATGAAATGTGCTTTGTTTCTTAATTAACTGAAAATTTCTGTTCGTGGAGGGGGGATTTATTTTATTTTATTTTATTTTTTAAATCCTCAACAAGGGTTTGAGCAATAAGCTTGGGTCTTCAGTTCTGACAAGTGGGACTGACAGCTCGTTATCCGTTGCTCTGTTGCATACCACCTTGGATTGACATGCTGCAAAAACTCTCCCAGGCTGAAAAATCCCAGCCAAAGATTTCAGGCTTTTTTCTGTTGAATGTGGACTGTTTCTATATTTCTCTCTTCAACCATCTGTTTGTTTGCCAAAAATTCAAAAAGTTAGGATTGTCTTATCCTGGAGATTTTCAAGGCATAGTCTAATTCTTGGTGGATTAGATCACTGAACCATGGACCACTTCTCAGACGTCAAAAGCCCTGTACTAATGATCCTATAATTCCCATCATGGAGATCCGAAATTTGCAACAATGTATGGTATAGATGAACTAGGACGAACTGATACAATAAATGAAGGAAAAGATAGAGGTCCAGAACCATCCTTAGAACCAGTGTGTAGAGATTTCATATAACAAGAATGTAAGATTTATCGGAACTTGAGAGGCGGCACTTTACTGAGAGTGTAGCAAGGATCAAAGAATGAATTTTCTTTTAAACTAAATTTCCAATTCGACACAGATATTGGGTTATTTGGATTTCCAACAAAAAGATTTCATCACCCTTGTCATCATAGTGTTGTCCCAGCTATTTGTTGTCGGCTTTATGAATCCAGTTCCGCAAATAATTCCTAAGGGTATGTTGGAGTTGGAAGAACCAACTTGGGAAAGCCTTCTAGTGGCTGGCCATAATCAACTACGAACTCTTTCTTGGTCATCCTATTCTTCTGATGAAACCTTTTCTTTTATGTTTATGGAGTCATTCTTCTATTAAATTTAGGGTGATCTCATAATTCAATTCTTGACTTCAATACACGTTATCTTCCCTTGATCAGATAGTGGTTAGTTTTACGTATGATAAATATTTAAATATTTTTAAGAGGCTGAATTCCCTATTCGTCGCGAACAGGGAGCTTCCCTGTTTGGAACTTAGTTTGTAGATGCGGGGGCCATGATTTGTCTATTCAAGCCATTGATCTGACACCTCCCATCATGGATGGACCATTCTCTCAAAATCTCCCAAAATGGAAGATCTCTAGCTAAAGAATCTTGGGTCTTTCCTCCTCTATTGAACGTATCTGTTCATGCATTTCTTTTTAACCATGTTTTGAATGCCAACAATGGGAAGGTTAGAGTTGACCAATTAAGAGGATATTATGGGAATGGTCCATCCATGATGGGAGCCATCAGATCAATGGCTTGGATAGACAAGCCATGGGCCCCACATTTACAAACTAAGTTCCCAATAGGAAAGTTTCGTATTTGGAACAAATAGGGAACTTGGTCTTCTATTTTAAATAGTGTTGTTCGTTGTCGTGTATGTTCATCATTTTAACAATCAACCCTTCCGTAGCGATGTGCTGGCTGGTCGTAAGCACATGTAGAGGAGGAGGTTTGATGTTAGGTGGGCAGCTTATTGCCAAACTTTTGTGAATCAATCATTTGTTAATGACTGTGAATGTGGGCCATATGACTGCACAATTCACCTAGATGAATGTAATAAGGAGCTGTATGGTTGTATGAGCACCTAGACTTGAGTTGTGTCCATATGCCCCTTAATTTAGTCTATTAGGTCTAATAAGTATGCACATGTCATATTGTAATCGAGTATTTTTGGGATTTTTTACTTTTTCACTTTATTATGTAAGGAAGAGAGGAGTGGTGTGTAGCCCTAGTTTTGCTCACTCCATTCTCTTTTTTCCTGTCTCTTTTTCTTTTTCGTTTCCATCTTCTTTCGCTTCTACATAATTCCACATGGTATTATAGAGGATTTCATATTGACTTACACTACCTTCTTCTCTTTATCTCATAAATTCTTTTTTTTCTTTTCTCTCTTTGTTCTTCATATTTCCCTTGTGCTTAAGGTTCTTTAAGAAACCTAAGGTTTCATCTTTATTTATTTATTTATTTTTTATAGTGTGTTGGGCCTTTGTAATGGTCTAGTTGTGAGAGGGTGAATGCGGTGTTCATGATCATCACTCTTCTTGTGTTCGGTTGAAATGTGTGGGACAATTATTTTGTCAAGTGTGGTGTGTACATCGTGTGGAGTGTGCAATTGAAGAGTTCTTGTATCTAGAAGAGTCAATCCTCGTTCATGTAAGCATTGTGGTATTCTCTTTAATTTCTTCTTCCAATGGAGATGAAGGGTGATCAAAGATCTGGGTTCGTAAATCCATATGATTTTCTAAAGGTACAAATAACCGCTATAAAACTAAATGGAGCAAATTATCTCCATTGGTTTAAAATTATCCAAGTGCTTTTAATGGCCAGAGCATTGTTTTAAATATCGACAATATTGGCCGATATATCCCACGATATATCTTGTATCCCATATGTGCGATACAAAACTCACAAGTAGTGCGATATATCTCACATATTCGATCCGGTGAGCATTTTTTTCTTTGGTCCTTTTTTTTTTTTTTTTCTATAAATCATATTAAACCAGTGTCAAATTGTTACAAATCCATGGTTTTTCATGTTTTGCATGAAAAATCATGGATTAAGAGCTTCAATTCCGAGATTTTGAGGAGATGTACCGAGTTGTGGAAAATTGAAAAAAATCAAAATTTCCCACTTTTTTGCAAATCTGTGTCCAAATATAAAATCAAACATGTATATAACCTGATCTAGTGATTCTTTTTTTTTTTTTTTTTTGAATGTATTGCTTGTGTTTTCACACATCTTCTTACATTTATAAATTATATGAATAGACTTTGAATATACTTGCATCAATTTAGTTGGACAATACATAGATTAGGACCCCATACAAAGAAAACCTATTATGCACACTTATTTTTTGTAATGATTTGATCTATAAATGTGTGTTGATGTCTTTTTTAACAATCGTTGAAGTTTCATTGAAAAATTCGACCAATTTCCCAATGTTTCCAACAACATCGATACATTATGTGATACAACCGATATATCCCATGCAATAACTGATACGTATCCGTATCCCAAGGGTGTGATACTTAACGTGATACCAATATTTCGAACACTGGGCCAGATGCAAATTAAAATATCTGACTGTGGAGAAACCAGATGAAAGTGATAACACTTAAGATCGGTGGATTGAGAAAAATGCTCAGA
Source organism: Magnolia kwangsiensis (assembly GCA_037074715.1). Taxonomy (NCBI): domain Eukaryota; kingdom Viridiplantae; phylum Streptophyta; class Magnoliopsida; order Magnoliales; family Magnoliaceae; genus Magnolia; species Magnolia kwangsiensis. Next base: position 23,007,375 of record CM073582.1, read on the forward strand.
TCATGAAGTGGTTGTGGAACATCATAGAAACATCTATTAGTGGGAATGCAATGTTTCTAGATATTGCAAAGGAGGTATGTGATGTATTCATCTGATAAAAACATCTCTCATATGTATCAGTTGTTTGAAGAGATTTTTACGTTCCAACAAGGGGATAAGTCTCTTGGTGAATATTATTTGAAAGTCAAAAGTAATGTAGGAGGAGCTGAATGCGTATTAGCCACTTGCTAGTGATCTTTAGAAACAACTTCAACAATATGAGGAGTTTCATGTGGCTAAATTCCTATCCGGTTTAAAATTAGAATATGAGCCAATGCGTGCATAGATAAAAACATCTCTCATATGTATCAGTTGTTTGAAGAGATTTTTACGTTCCAACAAGGGGATAAGTCTCTTGGTGAATATTATTTGAAAGTCAAAAGTAATGTAGGAGGAGCTGAATGCGTATTAGCCACTTGCTAGTGATCTTTAAAAACAACGTCAACAATATGAGGAGTTTCATGTGGCTAAATTCCTATCTGGTTTAAAATTAGAATATGAGCCAATGCATGCATAGATTTTGGGTGACAAGGATGTTCTAGCTCTAAATGAAGGTTATGCTCGCCTTCAATGTGTGTCTCTAACTCTGTATGGAGTCAGTGATAATTCTACTTTGGCATCATTTATTGGATGAGGTAGAGTTGGTAGTCATGGCGGTTAAGGTAATCAAGGAGATGACTAAGGTAATCAAGGTAGTCCATATGGTTGTAGTGATGTAGGGAAGGTCATGGGCCTAGAAAGTGTATTAATTGTAGGCTTACAAATCGCATTGTTGAGAAATGTTGCGGCATGCATGCGAAGCCAGCTTGGGAAAATCTGGCATGCTATTTTGGACGGGGGTGGGGCCCAAGGTGACTGTTGGGCCCCCCTTTCTAGGTTGCATTAGTATCCCCCTCATCAAAAGAATTCGTCATCGAGTTCAGTTTGGACATCCTTTGTTCCTTTCTATCCTTCACTCTGCGTTTTTTCAGGATCTAAGGACGAAGAAGAATATTTGTGGAGGACGTAAACATGGTGGACTTTACTATTTTGATCGTGAAGTAATTGGAGCAGTATTGCAAAACAACACCTCTCCTTACTAGTGGCGTTGTTGTTTTGGTCGTCCGTTCTTGAATATTCTTAAAAGTGTTATTCCTTCACTATTGTCAGTGTCAGTTTTAGTGTGTGAGTTAAGCATCATGAAGTTGCTTTTCCACAACGTGTGGAAAAGCATAGTCTATTTCTATTTGCTTTGTTTCATTCAAATGTTTGGGGACCTTTTTGAATCTCTAGTGTGTCAGGGTATAAGTAATTTGTTACTTTCTTTTTTATGATTTTTCAAGGACTTGATTTTATTTAAAGAAAGATATGAATTGTTCTCTATATTCTTGATCTTCCATGTGGAAGTATAGAATCAATTTAACTCCAAAGTGTGTGTGATTTGTTTAGATAATGTTACCGAGTATATTTTCAATTCTTTTAGTTTGTATATATCTAAAACTAATATTTTGCATTAAACATTGTGTTTCCAAACTCCACAACAAAAGGTGTTGCAGAATGGGAAAATTGTCATTTGCTTAAGGTGACATGTGCTTTGTTGATTCATATGAATGTTCCAAAAGGTTTTTAGAGTGATGCAGTTTTGACTGATCCCTTTTACTATCTTAATAGGTCAGTCACCTCGTGAAGTTTTGTTCGTAGGTATTCCATTATTCTGTTTACCCCCTAGAGTTTTTGGGTGTGTATGATTTGTTCAACAGTTAGAGTTGGGCCATGTTACAGTTCTCATTTTTGAAGACAATTTATTTGTTCTGATGTTATCTTCTTTGAGTCCAATCCATTTACCAATGGATCTAAATTATAAACTAATTAGTGATCAAGGAAATGTGGTTGAAGACCCAGGAAGGTATAAAAGATCGGTTGAAAAAGTTTTCTACCTAGCAAGCACTAGGTGAGATATCTCATATGCTGTGAGTATGGTAAGACGGTTTATAAATTATCCTAAGGTGCCTCTCATGAATGCGGTTGTTCAGATCCTGCAATATGTTGAAGGAGTATCGAGTCAGGGAGTTTTGTCTAAAAGGGATAACCATCTTCAAATTGTAAGGTATTTTGATTGAGATTGGGCAGGTTCTCTGACTGATAGGCAACCTATTATTGGGTACTACACATTTGTGGGAGGGAATTTGATCACATGGAAGAGTAAAAAATAGAGTGTTGTATCCTAATCAAGTGTTGAAGCGGAATAGAGGGTGATGAGTCCTACCACTTATGAGCGCGTGCGGTTCAAGAACCCGTTACAAGAAATGGGTTTGCAATAAGCTTGCCAATGGAATAATTTTACAATAATCAAGAACCTCTCATATTGTAAACAATCAAGTTGATCATGAAAGAACTAAGCATATTGGAAGTTGACTGTCAGTTCATATGTGAAAATGTTTCTAATAGTGAAATTTCTACTCTGTATGTTCATTCTTAGGATCAACTTGTTGATGTGTTCACTAAGCTCTTGGCCACAATCAGTCTTCACATATTTATTCATAGCTAGGCATCAACGAAATCTTATGTTCCAGCTTGAGGAGTGTTAATGACCGTGGATGTGGGATGTAGGGCCGTATGACTGTATGGCCCACCCTGATGAATGTAATAAAGGGGCTGTATAGTGGTATGACACCTAGTCTTGAGTTGTGTCCATATGTTCCTTTATTTAGTCTATCAGGTGCAATTATTATACACTTATCATATTGTAACTGAGGGGTACTTGGGGGGCATGTAGCCCTAGTTTTGCTTTCTCACCATTCTCTTTTTCCCATTTGTTTTTCTTTCTCTTTTCTATCTTCTTTCACTTCATAATTCTACAATAAGAATTCCTGACGATGTTAATTATGTTTTGCCTAGTATATAAGCAAACAAAGTTGACATTAATGCCCCCTATTTTTTATGCACATCCCCCTTTTCTCTTTTTGATGAGGTACATGCCGATCATCACAATATGTCTAAAGAAGGGTGCGTGTATTGTAAAAACATGGGTGTAACTATCAATTACCTCAAGTGTATTTCATTCCATGTGTCTGTATACATTCATTTGAAGTGTAAAGGTTCCTCTGATGCACCTTTCTGTCATTTTGAACCAACTGCTTTGTATATGGCAGGTCTTCCCCACCAAGAATAGAAGGGCCTGAAGGAAGGAGGCTGCAGCTTCATTTCAGATCAAGGCTGCCGCCTCACCTATTCACTGGTGGGAAGGTGGAAGGCGAGCAGGGTTCGGCCATCCATGTCGTGTTGTTGGATGCATCCACAGGCCTTGTGGTCGAATTTGGACACGAATCAACGGCTAAACTCAACGTTGTTGTTCTGGAGGGTGACTTCAATGACGAAGCTGATGATGATTGGAACAAAGAGCAGTTTGAAAGCTTTGAAGTGAAGGAGAGAGAAGGGAAGAGGCCACTTCTCACCGGAGATTTATCGGTGACCCTTAAGGATGGACTCGGCACCCTGGGAGAGCTCACCTTCACGGACAACTCTAGTTGGATTCGTAGCAGGAAATTTAGACTTGGTGTGAAAGTTGTCGATGGTTGTTGTGATGGGGTTCGTGTTCGTGAGGCTAAGACAGACGCTTTTGCTGTTAAGGATCATAGGGGAGAATGTATGTCTGCCTTTTCTTTTGAGTGGTTTACTAAGTTCACATGCACATCTATACATCGTCACATGTGTCAACCTAATACATGTGTGGGACACCTGAGCTGTGCATCAGGTGTGGTATAAATAACCTGGTGGAAAAATCAAGCTGGTTCACTCATCATATGGACCACACATGTACGTTGAATTTTGAAATGTTGGTAGTATTTTATGCCATCCATTGGTCTTGTTCATTTATGGCTGATATTGATGATTTGATCGGTCTATTTCTGGGTCAAAGGTGTTGCTCATACGATGTACATGTAGAGGCGCATGTGGCTTAGAGAAACTTCTATCCTCAATATTTTTCCTTTTCCTTTTTCTTTTGCTTTGATGGATCAAACAATAATGTTTCAGCATCTCACACTCTTAATCTTGAAAGGCAGAATGGAGACCTTTTGATAAACACTTAGGATAATGTTCTTGTGTATTGGTTATGAAGACACTAAAATGACATTATTTCTGTTGTATTGTAGTGTACAAGAAACATTACCCACCCGCTCTACATGATGAGGTGTGGAGATTGGATAGAATAGCAAAGGATGGAGCACTGCACAAGAAGTTAATTAAGGCTGAAATCTTAACCGTTGAAGATTTTCTCCGGCTTCTGGTCAGGGATCCACAGAGATTACGTCATGTGAGGAATTCCTTTTGGTTATAAATCTCTCCCTCCCTCCCTTCCTCCCTCTCTCTCTCTCTCTGTATATGTGTGTGTGTTAAAACACTGAGCAGAGGATACTATCTGTCCAATTATTATCCTACAAATGGACAGTCCACATTGTTTGCTACAAAAAAGTTCAGCCCTCAATCTGAACCATTTATTTGGTAAGCCCACCTTGGTTCTGTATGAGTCTCAAGATTCGCTTCAATGAGACATTTCTGACCATCCAGTGTGGGAGCAAGTGTACAATCCATATAAGATTGATTGGGCAGTCCATGTGTCCTAATGCAACTCCATGCACTGTAACTTGCAGTGCACTCAGTTCTCTCTCTCTCTCTCTCTCTCTCATATGCTGACTATTTCTTTGGATTTTATTGTTTAGATCCTAGGAAGTGGGATGTCAAATAGGATGTGGGAGAATACAGTGGAGCATGCAAAAACATGTGTCCTGGGTGGGAAGCTCTACGTGTACTACACCAACGAAACCCGGAGCATGGGTGCTGTTTTCAATGACATCTATGAGCTTAGAGGCTTAATCACAAATGGGCAGTTCCTTTCTGCAGAATCTCTGTCCCAGAGTCAAAAGGTTTGGCGCTCTTCTATCTTGAAATATATTGAAGTAATCAATAACCCTGAATTGGCCACAATAAAGTTATTTCTCTTAAATATGGAGCTATCTAAGTTTTTCTTCCTGAAGTGACTAGACCACCTGCTTTCATAGTTGATTGAAAATGTTCATGTTAAATACTACCGTGTAACTTACTGCGATAAGTTATGTTTGTAAAGGTCCAAAATGGAGCTCGTGTGGTGTGTATATGATGTCCAACCCATCTAACAAGTGCGCCCCACCATGAAAATGGAACACCCCAAAAATCAGGCCGATCCAACTGTTAGGTTGCCCATATTGCAACAAACGAAAAAAAAAAGAGGCCCGTATTGCAGAAAACAATGAAAATTGCCCCAAAAAACCTTTAAATTCAAGCAGTGGGGTCCACTTGGATTGGGCTGATTTTTGTTGTCTGCCATCATCATGGTGGGTTGTACCAAAACATGCCCCACCATCATCATGATTTTTAATGCAAATACACGGCCCACCATTGTGACTCATTACAACCAAAATCGTGATGGTAATTTTTGGTGCATTTGGAAGTGCCATATCACATGTGACACGGGTAACCTCGAGGAATGGTTGGTGACCTGTTTTACTGCATTTTACAGGGAACTCCCTTTTTTCCATTCTATACCAAATCAATATTCAGAATGTTTCAGTACCAAAACATTCCGGATATTGATTTGGAGAAAAAAAGAATGCAATCTGTCAAATATATCCCCCCCCCCCCCCCCCCCCCCCCCCGGGCTTCCTTCTCCCTTTTTTACTGCATGATGGCCCATCTTTGATGGTGTTCTACCTGGTTAAAATAAAATACTTTTCACTTGGAATATTTCAAGTACCAGCGGTTATCTGTCTAAGCATACCCAGAAACTTAGACCTGAAACGTTATGTATATTGAATTTGCAGAAAAAAGCATCCGACCTGTCTTAACTTTTCGAAAGACCCAGATTTGGCCTTCTATCAGATGGTGTTTTACCTTAGTTGAAAGAATTATCTACTTTTCACTTGGAATATTTCCAGCTTCCTTGATATCTCTCTAAGCATTACCAAGAAACTTTATTGAAACAAATCATACTCTAAACAGGTCTCAGTCGATACATTAATGAAGAGTGCTTATGAGAATTGGAATCAAGTTGTGGAATACGATGGCAGAGCTCTATTTAAATCCACAAACAGCAAGAAAGCGCACGCCCCTCCCGGACCCACCACCGGCTACAACCCCTCCAAGGATCACTCTATTGTGCCTCCAACACCTGCCCAGAATTACTTCACTTCTAACCCAGGAATGCAGTTCCGAACTGAAAGCACACAATTCTTGGAACACAATGATCAGCCGCCATATGAATCTCCGTTCATCCAATCCGACCCTACTGTCAGCCTGGCCCTTTCAACCCCTCAAGCATCAATCCCTCAGAGCATGCATTTCCGTTCTGTCAGCACGCCAGCATTCAGTGGGGCCTATGGGCAGGGATCTGACGAGTTCTTATCTGAGGAAGAGATCCGTCTGAGGAGCTCGGAGATGCTAGCTAATGATGAAATGCAGAATTTGCTGAGAACTTTCAATGTGGGTGTTGGGGTTGGGGCATTTAACCATTCTGAAGAGGCGTGCTATAACTACAATGCTGGTTATGAGCCTCAGCCGGATTGCAGATTCAGCAGAGAGAGTGCCCGGAGTTCTGGGAAAGCAGTTGTCGGCTGGCTTAAGCTGAAAGCAGCTTTGAGGTGGGGGATATTTGTGAGGAAAAAGGCAGCGGAGAGGAGAGCTCAGCTGGTGGAATTGGATTGAATGGGACTCGGCCTTGTGTATTCGTGGGTGAATTGAGAGAATCTCCAGCTCTGTTGCATTTGTTTGTGGGTGTCTTGAGTTCATGTATGTAAGATTAAGGGGAAATTCTGTTTGTTAAGGAATTGTTCCCTTCTTTTCTCTGTATTGTTTTGCTCCTCCTCATTCTTGTTTTTAAGGGAAATGTATTTCTATTTTCCTCAATTCTTTCTTTCTTTCTTTCTTTTTTTTTTCTCTTTTTTGTGCGTGTGTATTTTTCATGAATGCCGTAGGGCTTGGCTAGAAAAGGAAATACTTCATCTTGTGTTTTTGTTTTTTTTTTTTTTGTTTTTGTTTTTGGAGATTTCAGCTTTTGGGCTTGTTAGCTTTCCTATGGTTTGAATTTTAGGTCATGTTCTCGATACTGTTACTTGGAAATATAGTTGGCTAAAGGTATTCAATACCAACTGAAGTTGGTTTGTGCTTTTTCGCAGCTATCTGGCACTGGATGTATTGGGACCTAAAAATATTCTGTGATGAACATCTGGGAAACTCTTTTTGGGTTGCCCAAGATCTTTGGAATTCATTTATTTCTCTCCGGGGTTTCTTATATTGGGTTGGGTGCAATTAATGTAACAGGCTTGCATGGTCGTGGAATATTGGTGTCTGATCCTTATGGCCTTGTTTCCCCAATTTCCCTGGTACTGTAAAAGTTAGGTCCCGTTTGGATGCACAACTTGAACTGCAAATGTTCATTTTAATCAAAAGATGGAATAGCAAAAAAAAAAAAAAACAAGGAAAAAAAAAAAGACCAATGAATTTTCGGAGTATTTGTAACAAGGAAGCAACTCTTGATTTCTCTCGAGGCCAACTTCAAGGTAGTGCAACTGCAATTTGGAACCAATTCTCTTAATATTTCCGTTGGGGATTTCTCAAATCTACACCCCATAAGTCCATGGATTTAGTGAAATCCAAATCCCCCCCAAAACTAAAGATGCACCCTCTCTTCGGTCTAGCCTTCACAGCTTAGATTCTCCTACGGTGCAAAAGAGTCCCATTGACTCCCTGATCAGCCAGCGCGGAGGCTGATAAGCAGTTCAACGTTCTAGGGAGAGGCAGCAAAGGCCCTGTCAAGAAGATCCGGCGGTGGATCGCAGCAATCACCTTAGTGCCAACGGAGAGGAGTTGATGAAGTGGGCTGCATTCATCGCTTTCCATAATTCTCAGAAAATGAAGAAAGGGGCGCGGCCCCTTAGGAGATTGAACCAATCTGAGTTGGCAGCGGTGCAACACCATCTGGTAGCTCTGGCAGTGGCTGAGCTGACAGGAAAAGGCTGGATATTGAAGAGCGGTTGGAAGTGGTCCCGCAGTAGCTGAGCTGACAGGAAAAGGCTGGATATTGAAGAGCGGTTGGAAGTGGTCCCACACTTTCGAAGCTAACTCAACGGAGGAGAATACGCGGTCAAAACAGTGTTGTATTTATTTTAAAATAATATTAAAAATTTGAATTTTCAAATTTTGGTGTTTTCCCTTCACATTTAAATTTTGGTATTTTTGAGGTGTTGGTTTTGTCCCACATCGGATTTGACAAGAGAAATTCTCTTGTTTATATGATAGACTTTTTGCCTAGGGCTTGAGCCCCTTTCAGGGGGCATGTGAATTTGGTCCTGTGGGGGGGCTATGCCAATAGCTCTAATCTATGCCATTAACCACACGCGCGCGCGCGCGCCGAGTCCGAGTCCGCGTGCGCGACGCGACGGGACGGGACGGGCTGGGCTGGGCGCGGGTGCGGGTACAGTGTAAGTGTACTCGCGTGGGTGTGTGTGTATGGGTACTCGCAGGACTGTAGAGATGCTTCCCTTCCGGTTTTGTTACTGAGTAAATTTCGGTGTTTTCCCTCCACATTTAAATTTTGGTGTTTTTGAGGTGTTGGTTTTGTCCCACATCGGATTTGACAAGAGAAATTCTCTTGTTTATATGATAGACTTTTTGCCTAGGGCTTGAGCCCCTTTCAGGGGGCATGTGAATTTGGTCCTGTGGGGGGGCTATGCCGATAGCTCTAATCTATGCCATTAACCACAGATGCTTCCCTTCCGGTTGGTCGCCCCTGTTGGGTTTAAACCCAACGGACCTAACCTTTTGTAAAGGGTGCTTATGCACCATTTCGAAGTCTAAATTCAATAAGTTTTTCTTTCTCTAAATTTATTTTCCTTTTCTCTAAATCGGTCCTTTTTTGGTATATCAGCTAAGAGATTTCTCTAATTTATTTTCCTTTTTTGGTTCTCTAAATTTTGATTCTACACATGTTTCCATTTTTCAAACTCTTCATTAGATATATTAGGTAATAAACCTAATCTTTTCATTTTCTTTAAAGATGCCACATTCACATGACCTAATCTATTATGCCATAGATAAAAAGATTCAACGATATAAACAGAACTAGATGTTTTCTTATTATCATTGGATACATTTACAATGAATAAACCATCGCTACAGTACCCCTTACCAACAAAGGTTCCATTTTTAGTCATTACAAGCTTATCTGAATCAAATACTAATTTGACACCAGCCTTATTGAGGAGCGAACCAGAGACCAAGTTTCTTCTAATGTCAGGCACATGGAGGACATCATTTAACATTAGAGTCTTTCCAGAAGTGAGTTTCAGAAGTACTTTCCCTTTCCCTACAACTGGAGACGTTCTAGCATTTCCCATGAACACCTGTTCATCATCTCTTGATACTTGGTAGGAGGTAAACATGCTACGATCCTTGCACACGTGTCTAGTTGCACCAGTATCTAGCACCCACTCCAAGTTGTTTACAAGGAAGACTTCTGACACCACAGCCACTACTATGTCAGACTCATTGCCTGTTTCTGTAAGATTAGCTTGCGGCTTATCTTTATTTTTCTTAAGCCTGCAGGTTTTAACATGATGCCCAGGCTTTCCACAGTTGTAGCAGTTTCCCTTTTTCTTGAATTGATTGTTTGCATTCTTCTTTTTGAGCCTGCATTCATTTGCATAATGTCCAGGTTTGCCACAGTTATGACAGTTGCCCTTTTTCTTATTATTTGTCCGACTTGATTCCACAAGATTCGCTTTTGAATCTATCTCATTTTTATTTCCTTTTTGGTCCCTGATTCTATTGGCCTCCTCTATTCGTATGTGTACGATAGTGGTTTCCAAAGAAACACCGTTCTTCTTATGTTTCATTCTATTTTTATATTCTTTCCAGGAGGGCGGAAACTCGGATTCCATAGTCGACCGAGCAATACATGTCTGCTTGGTGGACTTCCAAGAGACTGCTCTTCCACCCAAAGTGAAGACATATCCACTAGTGGATTTTGTCTCATCTGAATCACTGATCCAGTTAGCATCACTATATCCTTCTAATACAGTAGGATAACCATTATAATGTAAACCATATGTCATATTACCTTTTAGGTATCGCAAAATTCTAGACAATGCATTCCAATGTTCTTTTCCAGGGTTATGTGTATATCTACTTAGCCTTCCTTCTGCAAAAGCTATGTCAGGTCCCTATAGATTTAAATTTCATAGGGAATACGTTCTCAAAGAACTCTGCATCCCTAGCTTCTATAATTGTATTGGGATCTAGAATATTATCCTTAGTTTTTAAAACTAGAAACCTATAGGCCGCACTGTTTTGTGCATACCCTATAAATACACAATCGGTCGTTTTAGGACCTAAATTTTGAAGCTGAATCAGAAGCTGAATGGCTTAGAAATCGAGAACCAAAGAAGGAAAATAAATTTAGAGAAAGAAAAACTTATTGAATTGAGTCGAGGTTTAGAGAAAAGGCTGGATCAGAAGCTGAATGGCTTAGAAATCTCTTAGCTGATATACCATTGTGGCCAAAGCCTGTATCGGCCGTATCTATTCATTGTGACTGTCAAGCAGCTATAGCGAAAGCAAAAAGTAAAATATATAATGGAAAAAGCAGGCATATATGACTCAGACACAACATAGTGAAACATATGTTGCGTGATGGAGTCATATCTATTGACTTTGTGAGGTCAGAAAAGAATCTAGCAGATCCTCTTACTAAAGGACTATCCAAAAAGTTAGTCAATGATACATCGAAGGGAATGGGGCTGAGCCTAATATATGAACTGCCAGTGTCGGTAACCCAACCTATACAAGTGGAGATCCCATGAGATAGGTTCAATGGGTAAACAACAAGACACGAGGTAGACGATTGCACTGAGTTATATGAGCCCCTTCTATGGTGTACAGTGCGAGCAGCAACGCAGAAGGATGAGTTTTTAGAACTCTTAATGGATCCATAGCCATATATTTGGTGGTGTATACAGTTGCCGCATACACTTGATGGAATTCACCTATATGGGTGTGGAGGTGGAGGCCGCTTCCTATGAGAATCTAGGCGAATTCTCTAGAGCACTCATGAAATCCAGGTAATGGTGTATGGCCGAAACGCACCGAACCACAGAATCACTTGCAGAGGAAGAGTTGTGTGAGTGGCATGTACTTGCGATCTACATTAAAAGGATTCAGGTTCAAGACTATGGTGTCACCTGATTCCTGTAGACCTGTCTTGCTTACTCTAATGTCGGTTCAAGTCTATGGTGACACCGGCACCATTGCACAACTATTTCGCTTTAATCCGAAAGCATTTTATTTTAAAACATGTGGGGGATTGTTGTATTTATTTTAAAATAATATTAAAAATTTAAATTTTCAAATTTTGGTGTTTTCCCTCCACATTTAAATTTTGGTGTTTTTGAGGTGTTGGTTTTGTCCCACATCGGATTTGACAAGAGAAATTCTCTTGTTTATATGATAGACTTTTTGCCTAGGGCTTGAGCCCCTTTCAGGAGGCATATGAATTTGGTCCTGTGGGGGGGCTATGCCAATAGCTCTAATCTATGCCATTAACCACACGCGCACGCGCGCGCGCAGAGCCGAGCCGAGCCGAGTCCGAGTCCGCGTGCGCGACGCGACAGGACGGGACGGGCTGGGCTGGGCGCGGGTGCGGGTGCGGGTGCGGTGTAAGTGTACTCGCGTGGGTGTGTGTGTATGGGTACTCGCAGGACTGTATGTGCGAGAGTATACTCGCACTTGCGCCTTTTCGTTTTTAAACCAGAGAGATGCTTCCCTTCCGGTTGGTCGCCCCTGTTGGGTTTAAACCCAACGGACCTAACCTTTTGTAAAGGGTGCTTATGCACCATTTCGAAGTCTATATAAAAACTTCCGATTCCAGTTTCAAAATACGAAAAATTTCCTGCCTTATAAAACTCTCTCTGATACGGTTTTGTTACTGAGTTCATTGCTGAGTCAACTCAGCACTTTCGGATTAAACTGCAAGTGGTTCGAGCCCGTGTACAGTGAGTGCACCGCTGAGACCGGGTCATAGTCATTGTACCCTGGAGGTCGATTGCTCTGGAAACCTGCTGCACTTGGGACGCTGTCCAAGGGGAGCAAATTCGATTTCAAGCCGAGTGACTCAGTCACGCCTCGACTCAATTCAATAAGTTTTTCTTTTTCTAAATTTATTTTCTTTTTTTGGTTCTCGATTTTTATAGTCTATTTAATTCAACATTTTATCCAACAATCAGGATTTAAACTAGCATCTTATCTTCTCTTCTTTATTTCTTCTCCATTTATGATTATTATTATTGAGGTGGGGTTGTACGTGGACTTCATGGTTGCAGCATGGTTCTTTCATTCGGGCTGAAGAAACTCTTGGATTTTCACTTTCAAGTTACAAACATATGTATATTAGTAGATGGTGATCTTTCTCTTTGTTTAGAACCATATATGAAAACTCAAAACTAATCCTATCGAGTTGAGTCAACTTGGGCGACTATCTCGAAAAATCATACTGACGAGCTTTTTCAGTATTACTTAATATTTAAAAAGTACAAATAATATATAAATAATGTTAAGTTGTGTTGAGTTTAGTTGAGTTTTGACATTTTTTAAAAAAAGGGATTTTTCCCCAAGTAAGCCTAGAGGTTAGCTAGAGCTTCAAAATAGATCTCCTTTTAAGCTACTTACTTTTTTAGACTTTTGAAACTTTTTTGAACTTTTTTTTTTTGGATTAGCTTGTTGTACACGCCTCCACTTTCAGTACACACTCCACTGTTAGCCACCCCCACTAGGGAATTGATACCAACACCTAGTGTTGAAACGAGGATATCTTCACTCAATCTACGACTTGAGCTATGTATCAAGGTGTAACACCTTTTTGAATTAGTTGGATGAAAATGCTATGACCTTTTTATTTCATCGTTACTCTACAACTAAAAGTTCTTTTACCACTACACTTCGATGATATTTGGAGATCTTTTATGCTTTCTAACTATTGTCTCTAGTAGAAACTCTTTCATTCTTTTTTACTTGTAATTTTGAAATGAGCTTGTTTGAAATGAAAATCAGAGGAAATGGGATGAAAAATATTATAAAAATTTCACTTTTAGAAGAAGAATTCGTCTTTCTTTAAAAGACTTTGCATGCATGGATCTTTTGTCAATAAATACATACAAGGAAACAAAAGTGATAATAAAAACTTCTCTTTTAGAAAATGAGTTCTTCTTTCTACAAAAGATTTGTTTAGATAATTTTTTTTTATAAAAAATTTAAATTTTATTTTTGGAAGAAACTGATAAAAGGAGATGAGAGATGTAAAAACCTCTACTGTTAAAAGATGGTTTTTCTTTCTTCAAAAGATTGGGCTTAGTTGAGTGTTTTGCCAACAGTTAAACTTTGGGCCCACTTTTAAAAAGTTAAATGATGCATAAATGAGACAATTCTATCCTATTTAAATTGACTTAGAATTATCTTTCCAATGAATCTAAGATTGTCTCAATCCAACTAGTCATGAGAGATTTATGATAATTTTTGTAACAATGATCCGTGTTTTGTTGCAACATCAATCACTATTATTACACAACAAAGATTGTTATTGTAATATAGGGGTGATCGTTATTGTCATACATGAGAATACATGAGCGATCATTGTTGTTACACAGGAGCGATCATTAATGTTACATAAGAGCAATTGCTGTTGTAATAAAGGAGTGATCGTTGTTATAACACATGAGCACATATGACCCATCACTATTGATACACAAGAGTGATCATTGTTGTAACAAAGGAGTGATCATTGTTATTAAACATGAGTGATCCATGTTACAACAAAGAAGCGATCATTGATGTTGTTCTAGTAGTGCCAACAACTCAGAATCTCAAGAAAGCTCTCATAACTCCCCTCGTTACGGGTTGTATTTAGGCGATTTAGGACTCATTAGAAAGATAATTTGATGCCCTTTTAAATAGGATTAAAATCTTCCCATTTGAACACGGTTGATTTTTCGAAAGTGGGTTTAAAGTCTATCTTGTGTTTGCTTTTTTTTTTTTTTTTTTTTTTTTTAAATAAAAATAAAAGTGAAGTTTTTGGTGTGAGTATATATATATATATATATATATATAGAGAGAGAGAGAGAGAGAGAGAGAGAGAGAGAGAGAGAGAGAGAGGCATGCTCACCTACGTACGTATGCACGTGGGCACCTTTGCACACGTGTTATGAGTGTTGAATCCGAACGGTCCATAAGATGCGGAATCCCATGAAACCTTAGGGGGTGAATTTTCACCCTGATCTAAAATTCTTGTCGGCCATAGCAAAGAGAAATTCAAATTAAGGAAAGAAACTATTTACATTTTTCATGGCCCACCGAAGTTTTGGATCAAAGTAAAAATTCGTACTGAGGGATTTGAAAATGTTCTGCTTCATGTGGACCGTTCAGATTTGCAAGACTCATCAGATATGATGAGTTCTCAAAAAAGTTCGTACCTAGTACGTACAAACTAGTTCGTAGGTGAGCATTTCCGTATGTGTGTGTGTGTATATCTATATATATATATATATATATATATATATATATATATGCGGAACACTCACTTGCAAACTAGTACAAACTTTTTTGAAAACTCATCATAAGTGATGTGAATCCAAAATTTGAACCGTTCATGTGAAGCAGCACCTCGTGAAACCCCCAGGCTAAAGTTATACTTTCATCTAAAACTTGATGGGCCATGAAAAATAAAAATAGTTTCCTCCCTTGATTTGCATTTCTCTTTGCTATGGCCCACCAGAATTTTAGATTGAGGTGAAAATTTGTCACATGGGGTTTCATGGGATTCCGCATCATATGAACCGTTCAGATTAGATACCCATGGCACGTGTGCAAAGGTGTGCACGTGCGTAGGTGTGCAAGGGAGCATGACTCTCTCTCTCTCTCTCTCTCTCTCTCTCTCTCTCTCTCTCTCTCTCTCTCTCTCTCTCTCTCTCTCTCTCTCTCTCTATATATATATATATATATATATATATATATATATATATATATAAGACCCATCTAACCAAAATCTTTTAAAGAAAATGAATAATTCATCTTTTAAAAGTGAAATTTTTATAATATTTTTTAAAAACCTCATTTTATCTCATCTTTTTCTCAAACAAACTTATAATTCATTTTTTTTTGAGGTATGAGTTTTTATTGGAGAAAATAGTCAAAAAGTATGAAAGATTACTAGAAAATAGTTGGAAAACATAAAATTTTGTTATAGAGTAGTCTGAAAGCATAAAAGTTCACTAGAGTACTAGTAAAAAAAGAGATAGCCAGAGAGTTATGATAAACAAAAAATGTATGGAGAAGAAAGTCAAGGAGGATTTTCATCTTAGAAAAAATAAAAAATACTTTTAAATTAAGTAAATAAATAAATTTTGAAAAAGGAGTGAAAGATCACTAGAGTGCAGAGGTTTAAAAAAAAAAGAAAAAAGAAAAAAAAAGAGAGGTAGCCGGAGAGTTGTAATAAACGAAGAAGGTATGGGGAAGAAGATCAGGGACGATTTTCATCCATTGAGCACTTTTAATTTTAAAAAGTAGTTTTTGAAAAGGGGTGCTATTTTGAATCTCCTTGCAAACCTTGGGCTTACTAAGGGAAAATGCTCATTTTCAAAGTCTTTATTGAGTTATCGGAGTTTTCACGTCTCATGTCGAGTATTTTCTCAAGTTTTGATCACGTCGTGACCAGATCGAGTCTTGATGAAATCCCATCGAGTAAAGTCATCCCGGGCAAGTTCCTCTAAGTCTAATACCTCCCTCCTCCCATCCTCCGTTTGTTCCAGTGAAGTTTTTTTCGAGTTTTAAACTACATTTAGAACATTCCAAAGAAAGAAACAACTAAAGAAAATGTACTCCAAAGTCTATTCTATAACACATAAGGAGAAATACAAACTAGACGTGTGAGATCCACTCCATTCATCAGTCGAACCTATCATCATCATTCCCTTGCCTAAAAATTAATCTGGTCCACATATCAAGCAGACCACATCCTAAACACCGAATATGACCTGTCATTCATTTCTTCCTACACAGCCATTTTTGTCCTACCCATGTGACTGAACCTGATTTTCAGTGACCCCTTCTAATAAATGGCCAAGATCTCACACACGCATGCCATATTGGCACACGTACCACCAGGCCTTCTCTGTCAATATAACATAGCTAATAACAAGGTTAATCTCGAATCCTACACCAAAGCATACTACTACGACATGGTAAGGAAGTAGTGATAAAAAGCATGCACGTATTGTGGGTGCAGCCCAATCCTCACATCAATGGCTCCTGCCTCATTTGGGCTCTGCATGAAATATGCAACCTGTGGGATTGGAGAGCCTAAGGGAGATGCATAAGCTGCACTTCCATGGCCGAAATCCACCGTATGGAACGGTGTCCGGGTCCAATCCGAGACGATCGTCAGCTCTCTTATAGGAGGGAGAGCTCTCTGGGGTGCCTCTAGCGCCTCAATATACGCTCTCACATAGTCATCAGTTACTACTCCTTTGGCTTCCTTTATCTTCCCAATCGTCGCTTCAATGCTCTCTTCATCGAGTTCAGCTGCGGTGCTAGCTGTGGACACCAACACGTATGCATTTCCACTGAAACTTCTAGGCAATGGTGGTGACATCTTGTTCCTTGTGTCGACAGTGAATTGCAAGCATACCTTCCTCTCGTTCTTCAATCCTAAAGCCTTGGTCCTTGCCTGAAAATAAAAAGGATAATCTTGCATACATGTGTAAAAATCAACATACAGACATGCACGCACGCCATAGTTAATTATATATTTATATATATACATATACATACTAGGAAGTTAGGATCTCATTTTCCTCCCCTCTGTTGTTTCTCCTCTTCTTCTCAATCGTCTTCTCAAATCTCATGGTTTCTTCATCTCGGTACAAAAAAGAAAACAAAAAAAAATCCATTTTCCAACTTGGCAGACTCGTAGAGACGAGTTGATTCAACTGAGTCCTGAGTTGGAAAACTAGGCTCGACTAGTTGGAGTCGAGGGCTGTCCGGTACAACCCAACTATGATGCACGCGCGTATGCGTACATATACATCGAATATGCAAACAGGTAGCTCAATAACTATAATCATGTAATGGTCATTTTATGTATGTATGCTCAATGTGTAACTCAGAGAAACAAAAAATAAGAATAATGAAAGCTTTGAGTTGAATGCATGCACCGGAGAATGGGAACGGCAATGGATTCGAACATATGCCCATCTGCATTTCGAGCAATTGAAGCCATGGACCGCAGCTTCCAAAATGTGGATGGGGATATGCTAAATGCTCCCAGCTTGCACAAACACATCTCATAATGAGAACACAATAGTGATGGTGCACCAACCAATTCTCATTTTGGTATCAGGCCTTCAGGTCTAATTTTCAGGTGGGCAAACCATACATTAATCTCTTCATTAATTCATAGTCTATGTTGGAGGTTTTGGAAGCTCATGTTCACTATTGATGGAAGTGTTTTTGCCATGTGTGTAAATCGATATTGCAAAGATAAAAAACAAGAATGACCATAAGTTCGAGTATATATGGAAATAAATTGAGAATATTATACATGAAAATAAATTGAGAAGGCATCCCAATGCATTGCAATATAATATGTTGGGACATTAGAGTTGAATCTAGGCCATCTTCCAATGATCCAAACCGTTTATATATATGACGTGACGCACTTTGTATGGTGAAAAAAACCAGCACTCAATTGAATTATTTCAATCCTTTGTTAACTTGGCTCTTTTGCTTTGAACATGTACTTTAACCCTAACCTTTGTATAATTCAGGGGTTGAAATATTCAATTCGATATTTTTTCGGGCATCTCCCCTTCTTCATCCCCCATCCATGAGGAGCCCTATCAAATAAACTGTTTGGGTCACTGTAATAAAAACGAAATCGAACAGCTAGTGCCCTGATGTATGTCATTGAAATATGTCGAGATGTATTTGAGAAAACCTTCAAGAAATATATGGTTCATCACCTAATTTACATCACTAGGAAAACCAACCATTTTATTAATGAAATCAAGGCAATTAGATGCAAAAGAAAGAAATGAAACGAAACAAAAGGAAAACCCTTTTTTCTTGTTCACTGTTCACTTTCTCCTCCATAGCATGTTAACCAAGTATATGTCATCCAGGATAAAAGGGAATACATGCATCAAAACGATTTTTTTTTTTTTTTTTTAAATAAAGATTTAATTTGGTTTCTTCCTCATGCTTAATTTCCTTCATTTTTCTTATGAATTGATTTACCAGTATTTCATATGAATGCAACCCTAGCGGTTAACCATGACTCTTGTCTCCTCTATTTCTTTCCATGTATTCTCAAATTTATGTTAATGATTATTTTGATTTATTTTTGTACAATCAATATACACAAATGGTCTAAGTTCATATGTAGGCACAACTTAATTATTGTTGAATTAATGCACTTTAAGAGAGATACATGTATGTGTTCCAATACATGTAGATGTACTTAATAAGATACATGTATTAATTTGTTCCAATACATGTACCTTTTGGAATACATGTATTTGTTGCAATACATGCATGTATTCATGCTTAGAAATTTGTGGAAAAGTTCATGTCACGTTGTTGAAGAGTCACATATCCCTTAATTTTTTATACATCTATTAAATAGATTTTATTTGTTGAATGTATCCAAAAGCCTATAAATATGTGTATGGATTTCATTTTCAAGCATGAAGAAAGCAATACAACAAAAATTAGTATTCTCATATTCCGTTCTAAGTTATTTTTTCTAAGTAAAAAGGCTATAATAGCATACAAGTGGTATCAGAGCCACGTTTTCGGTCTTGACTGGGTGTTAGAAACTTGTAAAGAAGTAGAATCGATGACAACGAATGGTGAAACGATTCATCCCGCAATTTTCATTTTTGAAAGGGAGAACTTTGATCATTGGAGCATCAAAATGAAGACCTTGTTCCAATCTCAAGGGCTATGGGAGATTGTTAAAACCAGTTATCCAACTAAAACTGATCTCACATCTCTCTCAACCATACAACAAGAACAACTGAAGGAGAATAAGAAGAAAGATGCAAAGGCCCTCTTCTTCATCCAACAAAGTGTCTCTGATTCTATCTTCTTTAGAATCATTCCATCTTAAACTTCAAAGCAAGCTTGTGACACTTTACAACAGGAGTTCAAAGGTATGTCTAAAGTGATTGCCATCAAGTTACAAACTCTACGGAGGGAGTATGAAAATCTGAAAATGAAAGACTCGGAAAAGATGAAAGATTATCTTTCACGAGTGATTGAAGTGGTGAATCAGAATAGGAACTATGAAGATTCTATTTTTGATGAAAAGGTGGTTCAGAAGCTTTTAATAAGCCTCTATGAAAAATATGATACTGCCATTGTCGTAATAGAGGAATTTAAGGACCTTTCAACCTTATCATTGGTAGAGTCAATGGGCTCTTTAGAATCACATGAGCAAAGATTGTTGAGGCATGAAGAAAAATCAGTTGAAAGTGAATTTTAAACAAAATTTTCAATTGGTTCACAAAGTTCTTCCGAGAAGACACAAGCTGGTCCTGGAAAGAATTAAGGCAATTACAAGAAAGGTGAAAAATTGATGTAAGGGAAATGACAAAATCAAAATAAAGGTAAAAATTCAAATCTTAGCTGCGATTTTTGCAAAAAGTCTGGCTATATTGAAAGTGAGTGTTGGAATTGAGACAAACCTTAGTGTTTTAACTATAAAAAGTTTGGACACGTGAAGAAGGATTGTCGTTTCAAGGATAATCAGCATGATGCAAACTTTTCTAAAGAAAAAGTTGAAGAAAACATGTTTTTTGCATGTCAGTACTCACTCACTCAAAATGAAGACATATGGTACTTGGACAGTGGATGCAACAATCATATGACAAGTGATGATCGGATATTCACAAATATCGACTCATCTGTCAGATCTCAAGTCCGTATGGGAAATGGTGCTATTGTGGAAGCAAATGGAAAGGGGACAATTGCCATTGAAACCATCAAGTATATAAAAGATATTTTACCTGTTCCTGACTTGGATCAAAACTTGTCAAATGTTGGGCAACTTGTTCAAAATGGGCACTCTATATTCTTCGAAAATGATTCTTGCATTATCTATGACAAGAATGGTACAAATCAAGTAATCGCTAAGGTGAATATGGAGAAAAATCATAGTGTTCCTATTAAGTTGCGATATTCAATCGATTGTGCACGGAAAGGTGAGACACTTGATGAATCTTGGCTTTGATATAAAAGACTGGGGCATTTGACCTTTCATGGGTTGAAGTTGATGGATCAGAAAAATCTAGTAAATGGTTTACCATCTGTTGTTGAAATTAAAAATGACTTTTGCTCGGGTTGTGCATTGGGAAAACATCATTGTGCACCTTTTTCAAGAAGCATGTGGAGAGCAAAGGCGCCCTTGGAGTTGATCCACACTGATATTTGTGGAAAAATGCAAATTCCATTACTTAGTAGAAGCTTCTATTTTATCATCTTTGTTGATGATTATACAAGAATGATGTGGGTGTACTTCATAAAGCAAAAGTTAGAAGCCCTTTCGATCTTCAAGGGATTTAAACCACAAGTTGAGAGATAAAGTGGTCTCAAAATGAAGATGATGAGAAGTGATCGTGGCGGCGAGTATGTCTCTAAGGAATTTGAGACATTGTGAAGAAGAAGGAATTGAGAGGCAACTGACTGTTGCTTACACACCTCAACAAAACGGTGTTACAGAACGGAAGAATAAAACAATTGTCAAAATGACTCGTTATACATTGAAGTAGAAAGGCATCCCAAATACATTTTGGACTGAAGCTGTGTCTATAGCTGTTTACTTGCTTAATCGGAGTCTTACAAAAGCTGTGGATGGAAAAACACCGATTGAAGCATGGTTAGGTCACAAGCCTTCTGTAAAACATCTCAAAATTTTTGATTGCATTTGTTATATTCATATTCCATCTCAAAAGCGTCAAAAACTTGATGAAAAATCTGAAATTTATATTTTCATTGGTTACAATACTTCGTCGAAAGGTTATCGAGTATATAACCTTAAGACAGGGAAGCTAATGATTAGTCGAGATGTTTTGTTCAATGAAAGTACAAGATGGGATTGGAAAAAAAAATATACAAGAACAAGCCGTTCTTATATAAGAAGATGAACCGAAAAGCACTCAAGATGTGGAAGAAGAAACAGAAGCAGAAAATGACGAAGAAGATTATGGACCCACAACTCCATTCTATTCACTAGAAGCTACTCCATCCGCATCATCAAGTTCTCTATCAACAACTTTAAGTATTTCATGCAAATCGCCCTCAAGAAAAATGAAGAGTCTGAGAGACATCTACGAGTGTTGCAATATTTCTGTTGTAGAACTGGAAGCTTTGAAGTTGTAGCTCGAGAAGACAATTGAGTGAAAGATATAGAAGAGGAAATTTGCATGATCGAAAAGAACTGTACTTGGGAGTTAGTTGATTGTCCAAGCGGCAAAGATGCTGTTAGAGTAAAATGGGTTTATAAGTCTAAACTCAATTTAGATGGCTCAATCCAAAAATATAAGACAAGGCTCGTTGCGAAAGGTTTTACACAACAACCAGACATTGATTATAATGAAACCTTTGCACCGGTTGCTTGATTGGAGGCTATACGAACCCTCATTGCACTTGCAGCTCAAAGGAAGTGGCCCATTTTTCGGCTTGATATCTAATCAGCCTTCTTGAATGGTGTCCTCAATGAAGAAGTTTACGTTGCTTAACCACAAGGATTTGTGGTGGAGGGCAAAGAAGATAAAGTCTATCGGTTGAAGAAAGTGTTGTATGGACTAAAGCAAGTGCCGCGTGCTTGGTATAGCCAAATCGATGGTTATTTTGTCAAGAATCAGTTTCATCAGAGCAAGTGTGAGCCTACCTTATATGTCAAGACTGAAGGTACATCTATTCTCATCGTATCATTGTATGTAGACGATTTGATACTAATGGGAAATGATCATATTATGCTCCATCAATTCAAACTCGATATGATGAAGACATATGAGATGAATGATCTTGGCATGATGCATTATTTTTTGAAAATAGAAGTTTCTCAAGATGAAAATGGAATCTTCATTTCTCAAAAAAGGTATGCTGAATCTATTCTTGCAAAATTCAGCATGGAAGGATATAACCTAGTTACTACTCCTCTTGTAGTAAACGAGAAGCTGATAAAAGATGATATATGGTTCAAAAAAGGTGGATGAATAATTGTACAGAAGTATTGTTGGAAGTCTCTTGTATCTCACTACTACAAGGATTGATATTATGTTTACTACAAGTTTATTTTCGAGATTCATGAATTGTCCAAAGTGAATTCACTTAGGAGTTGAAAAAAGGGTGTTACGATACATCCAAGGATCGTTGGATTATGGAATCATGTATACTCGTATTCCAAACTCAAAATTGGTAGGATATACAGATAGTGATTGGGCAGGATCCATAGATGATATGAAAAATATATCGTCATACACTTTCTCTCTTGGATCCGGGATATTTTCTTGGGTGTCAAATAAACAAAGTATCGTTGTTCAATCTACAACAGAAGTAGAGTATGTGGCCGCATCTCTTGCAGTTTTTCAAACAATATGGTTACGAAGAATTCTTGAAGATATTTGCAAAAAGAAAAATGAAGGAACTACTATATATTGTGACAACATGTCAACCATTTCAATTGCAAAAAATCTATTATATCATAACAAGACGAGGCGTATTGTGATCAAGCATCACTTCAGCTGTGAAGTTATTGAGAGTGGCGAGATCGAGTTGAACTATTGCAATACAAAAGAACAAATGGTTGACAGGTTCACCAAGGCACTCCCTAAAGAAAGGTTTTGTCATCTATGAGAGATATTGGGAGTAATTCAAAAAGTCCATTAAGGGGAAGTGTTGAATTAATGCACTTTAAGAGAGATATATGTATGTGTTCCAATACATGTACATGTACTTAATGAGATACATGTATTAATTTGTTCCAATACATGTACCTTTTGGAATACATGTATTTGTTGCAATACATGCATGTATTCATACTTAGAATTTTGTGAAAAGGTTCGTGTCTCTTTGTTGAAAAGTCACATGTCCCTTAGTTTTTTATACATCTATTAAATAGCTTTTATTTGTTAAATGTATCCAAAAGCCTATAAATATGTGTATGGATTTTATTTTCAAGCATGAAGAAAGTGATACAACAAAAATCATTATTCTCCTATTCCCTTCTAAGTTATTTTTTCTAAGTAAAAAGGCTATAATAGCCTACAATTATTTCCTAGTTTTTAAACCGTGAGATAGGCTTTAATAAAGACAAAACGACAATGAAAGAAAAAGGCTAAAATACACCATTGAGCAAGAATAACTGTTGTAAACAGATGTCTTAAATCTGTATGCGACCGCACTGCTGGACCAGCCGAGGGCCTGGCTCGACCAGTCGAGGGTCGACTTGACCGGTCGAGGCCCGCTCGATTCGAAGTCCATCGACTTTGTGTTTTGCTCTTCTGTGTTGCTTGACCAGTCGAGGGAATGACTCGACTGGTGGAAGCCCTCCTTTGACTAGTCAAGGGTTACGCAGATTCTCTGTGGATTTTGTACAGACTACGTAAATTTGAGGCGATTTCGCAGAGGTGCAGAAGGAAAGTTTCCTAAACTATAAATAGGGGTCCCTAGGGCTATTATAGGGCATACTAAGGCTTTCTAAAGGGGTTCCAAGGGTTCCTAAAAGGGTGTAGCAAGGGTGAGATTTGAGGTTGTTTGAATCAGGTAAGTCCTCTCTTTGTAATTTATGCTTTCATAGTGGAATTCTGTTACTTCGTGCCGTGATTTTTTTTTCCAAAAGAGTTTTTCACGTTAAATCTGTGTATTTTCTTGTGTTTGCTTTGTGCCATTGGATTGCTATCTTAGATCTAGATCTGTATGATTCCGCAGCACAAATCCCCAACAAGTGGTATCAGAGCAATCATCAAGGCACAGATTTGAATCTGCAGGATTAGTAATAATGGCAAGCACTAGGTATGATATTTAGAAATACTCAGGAAAAAATAATTTTAAGTTATGTAAGATCAAGATGATGAGTTCCTTAATCAAGCAAGGCAAAGATAATGCTCTCGAGGAGCGAAAATCTACTATGATTGATGATGAATGAAATACTCTTGATAAGAAGGCTTTATCATCGATCCGCTTATATCTTATGGATGAGATTTTCTACAATATCATGAGGGAAAAAACTATGACTAAGTTATGGGCAAAGTTAGAGGATGTCTATGCGAAAAAATTCTCTAAAAATTGCCTACACTTGAAGCGGCAGTGGTATAACTTTAAGATGACAGAGGGTGAAAATCTGGAGGCTCACATCAGCAACTTTAATAAATTAGTTTTCAAATTATTATTATTTTTTTTTTAGTTTTTAAATTACTGGATATGGAGGAAGTGATGAAAGATAAGGAACAAGCATATATGTTGCTAAATTCTCTTTCAGCGTCTTATGAATCATTTAAGGACATAATGTGCTTTACGAATAAAATCCTGAGTGTCAGCACTGTTATCTCAACTCTTCAAGGGAAGGCTATGAGAAAGCTTAACGTTAGCATGGGGATATCTTTTGATGCATTACTTATAAGGGGTAGAAATTCTGAATAAGGTATAGGTTCTTCAGGTTCTAGATCCAAATCTAAAGGCAAGGGTAAAGAAAAGGTAAAGTGCTTGAACTGTGGGATGGAAAGACATGTCAAGAAGGATTATAAAAATCTTAAATCTAAGAGAGAAGATTCTGAGGCTTCGTACAGGGAGACCAATGCTTCCACGTCAGATGGATCGAGTGGATGTAATGGTGATGTTTTGTTTGTGTCTATGATTAGACAGCCATTCGGTGATCATAAGGACGAGTGGATACTAGACACAGGGCATTTTTTTACATGACTTCTCATCGAAGTTGGTTCACCAGTTACAGGGAGTACAATGGTAGACAAGTGTTTATGGGCAATGACTTTGCTTGTAATGTTGTGGCTATTGGTACGGTGTGCATCAAGATGTTCGATGGGGCAGAGCGTACCCTGACTGATGTGAGACACATGCTTGACATGAAGAATAATTTGATTTCTCTTGGTGTACTTGAGGTAATGAGCTGCAAGTTCACAGGTATTTATGGTGCTCTTAAGGTATCTAAGAGGGCATGGGTAATCATGAAAGTGCAACGACTTGGTAACATGTACAGGTTGATCAGGAGCACTTCAAAAGGTGAAATTACAATGGCTATGATGGATTTTACCTCTGCACGTGTGTGACATATTATGCATGACTACATGAGTGGGGAGGGTAGGATGGCTGAGACGCGCGGACAGGGATATAGAGCAGGTGGAGCAGCCACTTGTGAGAAGGATCACACAGTATAATCGCAGGATATCGGTGAGGTACATAGACAACTCCAATATCGTAAGAGATTCATCTTCTATTCAAATGGCTCTAGGTAAGCCTAGTGCTGAGAAGTGGAAGGTGACTGTGAGTGATGTGATGGACTCGTTGTACCAAATTAACACATGGAAGCTGGTGGAGCTTCCAATAAGCCAGGAAGTAGTTGAATGCAAATGGATCTTAAAGAGGATATAACATAGATACAGAGCGAGGTTGATGGCGAAGGGTTATGTTCAAAAAGAAGGGATCGACTTCTCAGAGATATTCATGCCGACGGAATATCAGGTATCTATTAGATTCGTGATTGGCGCTGGTTGGCCAATGTGATCTTGAATTGGAAGGATGGATGTGGAGTTTGCACTTTTGTACGAAAAATTGGAAGAACATATTTACATGAAGCAACTAGAGTGGTTCGAAGTTAAAGAGACTGAGAAAAAGAGTTTGTACGAGGTCGTGGTACGACCTGTCGCTTAGGCAGTGATATAAAGTTTGATTTCTTCATAGTGAGTCAGGTGTTGTAAGTTGATGACATGTAGATCGCCAATTATGACATGTCTGATATTAATATACTGAAGACTCGGTTAAGTGAGACATTTAGGATGAAGGATCGGGGGGCTGCATAGATGGTTCTTAGCATTGAAACTGGAAGAAGAGTAGGCTTTGGTTATCTCAGGTAGAATACCTTGGGTAGGTATTGATTAAGTATGTGATGGACCAGACAAAGCCGGAGAGCATTCCCTACGCGTCTCTCCTCAAAGTTTTTCTCAGGATATGTCCCAAAATGGATGAGAAAAAGCAGGACATATCTTATTAGACTTATTCGAATGCGGTTGGCAGTGCATGCCATAGTCTAGATTAGACTGGTTATTTCACAGGCTATCAGTATTATGAGCAAATACCCTGACACGTAATATTGGGTTGCACTGAGATGGTAAGAAGACTACGTCTTTCCTTTTGAGAAGATAGAAGCAAAAGTAGTTGGGCATGTAGATTCTGATCCGAGAGACATGCTTACCTAGAACGTTCCTGTAGAGAAGTTCAAGTTATGTGTAACTTCTATAGGCCTGGCGATGGCTAAAAAGATGGATGGAGTATGCACGAGAAGCTATGATGTGATGCAGAGATAAGAGAAGAGGTCAAGAAATTATACGGTTGAAGATTGAAGACATGGTGGAGATTTTTGTAAATAGATGTCTTAAATTTGTATGCGACTGCTCTGCTCGACCGGTCGAGGGCCTGGCTCGACTAGTCGAGGGTCCACTCGACCGGTCGAGGCCTGCTCGACTTGAAGTCCAACGGCTTTGTGTTTTGTTATTTCATGCTGCTCGACCAGTTGATGGATTGACTCGACTGGTCGAGGGTCCGCTCGACCGGTTGAAGCCCTCTTTTAACTAGTCGAGGATTACATAGATTCTCCACGGATTTTGTGCGGACTGCGTAAATTTGATGCAGTTTCATAGAGGTGCAGAAAGGGAGTTTTCTAAACTATAAATAGGGGTCCCTAGGGCTATTATATGGCATGATAAAGCTTTTTAAAGGAGTTCCAAGGATTCCTAAAAGGATTTTAGAGTTTCTAAAGGGTGTAGCAAGGGTGAGATTCGAGGTTATTTGAATCCAGTAAGTCCTCTCTCTTTGTAATTTATGCTTTCATTGTGGAATTCTGTTGCTTTGTACAGTAGTTTTTTTTCGAAAGGATTTTTCACATTAAATCTGTGTGTTCTCTTAGGTTTGCTTGGTGCCATTGGATTTCTATCCTAGATCTAAATTTGTATGATTCCGCAGCACAAATCCCCAACAATAACACCATCAATATCTAATATTAATGGATCATGAAATCCATTTAGGGATTTCTCATCAAAACATAATGACTATTTAAACTTTGTGAATAAGTAGAAAAAGTACAAGCACTACACAATATGGTCTTGTTGATGTCAATCAACTGGTTTTCCCAGGTGACACCATCCAAATCCTGTTGTGCAACACTAGTGCGCATTCATTTTTTTTTATGGGATGCAAACACACACCGGAGTCTTCTCTGCGAATAAATAATCAACTTGCAACAGGGACTAAACATATGGCAAGTAGACGGTTCCATCAAGAAATTTCTCCTACCAGTCCAATCCAATATCCTTATTAACCCGAAAGAGGATAAAACATGGGATTTTGGAGGCAGGAGATTTAGAATGTGGGTTGTTAGAAAACCAAACATTTTCAACACCAAAGTCAAATGATTTGATAAGAGATTCGGAATAAGTTGTAGATGGCTAGCTATTCAGGTCCATCGTTTTACTATGATTGGAGTGAACGTTTCCAATTCATACAACTGAAGTCAAGAAATTCTTCATGATAGAGATGAAATATCTAAATTTAGATTTAATAACGATCACTCAAGATTCTACCTGGGTTGCATTTGGATGTAAAAAGGCACAAGCGAAACGAACTGCAAACATTTAATTCAACCAGGAGGAAATAGCAAGAAAGATGTTTTCGGATAAGTAGCCCTAAAACTGTGGCTACTTATTCATGTCCGACTTGAAAGTAATACTTGTAATTTGTAGCTAAAACCTTCCAAATGAATGCTAACAAAAGAAAGTACAAGTTGATTATTTCTATTTTATTGGACTAATAGTTGCATTTTAGCTCTTTGGTCATCCAAACACACCTCTAAGGTAATATTACATTAGTGAATTTATACAATGGGATATGACGGACTTTAGTTGTTAAATGGGTGACTTTCTCAATGGGCCTCCCCCTGGATAGGAAACAACCTAAAAATAATAATAATAATAATAATAATAATATAAATAAAAAGAACTTTGTCTTGAAAATATGTCAACCCTTTGATCATTCAAAGGTTATGAATGGGATCCATATTCAAAAGAAAAGAGATAAACAATCAAATGGTTGAAATACTTCAACACGGTAATAAAAGAAATGGCGGAGACAAAAATTGTTTTAGCTTGAGTAATGGACCATGTTATCCTCAACAGTAAATGCTCACACCAGTTAGATTGACATTGCAAAGAGTTCTAGCAAAATTTCCTTCAGGATAATCCTGGTCTACTCTCAAGATTGTTACTGCACTATTGCAATATCCGAACACCTTTTGAAATAACTCAGAAAATTGAAGGAAAGAGAACAAGAGAGAGAAATAGAGAGAATACTAGGAGAGAAGTATTTCTTATGTTTTGTGGTTCTTCCATACCATGTACATGTAGATTTTGATTGAGTGTTGGGAGTGCCAGAAATGGTGCCTTAAAGAGACACTTATGATCTGTTGGCAAGAGACACTTTTATGTCTTTTCTTTTGAATCAATGACATTATTGTAATTAATTTAATTACAACGATCAACTATGAACAATTGGCCAATACCCTTCTAACTTACCTTGCCTAAGTAACATCTCACCTGCGACCAAGGAACTGCCAATTGCTACCTCAATACCATGTCACATGATGGTCAATGTAGATTCAACTGCTGACCAAGTATTCCTTCCAAGTCACACTTAGTCACGATTTGGACCATGCTTTAGAGAATGGCTAGAACTTGGGCTAATGCAGGATTGACAAAAATTTAAGATTAACAAGTTCTAAGGTTCCTTGTTATGATGTGTGTAACGACCCTAATTTTAGTTACTCACTTGAGACCTTGATTAAACAAATTAATGATTTGATTTTCATTTATTAATAAAAATAAGCATTTAACGCTCTTAGTAAGATCACCCTTGGTAGAGGGATATGTTAAGGGATCAACTTCCAACATTGCAGAATTTTATTTTGCAAATACTCACAAAAAACCTAGAGAAATTTTCTAGAATCAGGGCTGAGCAACTGTAGGAAAGAGAGAAATCCTAGGAACGAGAAGCTTTTGCTGATAAATTTTCATTAATTTCTCCTTTAATCTTCTATTTTCCTTGCTCAAAAACTCTATATCTAATTGATGAACATTGTGGGTTAACACTACACTCATCATTGTAATCGATGGGAAAGTTTTGGATGTAGAGAATTGATTTTCAGAGTAAGAATCTTTATTATGAGATTGACTCCGGAAAAATCTAGCTATATTAGTCTAAGGAAATCCGAATCTACGGATCTGAAGGCCAAATAGTGTTCGAGCCTTAAATTATAAATTGAATTGACGAATAAATTCCCCACAACGATCTATGAAGTTGTATAGTAAATAATGGCTTTTGTCGAAAATAATTTTCAACCATTAGTTGTTGATACTAGATATTTGGATTTGAGCGATCCTTTGAATTTTTCTAATTTGACTCTGAGAATAACCATTGGATGAGTTGGACCCAATTCTGTAATCAATGGAATCCATCAAAATTAAGAAAGAATAAGAAAAACTATATAATTTTAAAAAAATTGTATCATGTAACAGAACCTATCCGATTTCAGTCAATCGATCAAAGTTAGTATCCGATCGATCGATTGAAGGAGTCAATTTTTTTCTAAAGACCAAAAACCATAATTTGTGATCCGTTTCGATTGATTGACGTCAAGGTTTGATTAATTGAGGAGAACATTTATCAGTCTCAATAAATCAAACGTATCGATCAAAGTTGACAATGTCCAATGAGCAAATTGATTTATCTGACCAATTTTGATCGATCAATGACCAAAGTTCAATCGATTGAGAATGACCAAAAGTGTCCAGAAACTTTGGAAATTAAATTTGAATTTTATCGATCCATAGTCAAACGATTGAGAACTCTCGAGTTGTCTCGATCGATCAACTGCATTAATCAACAACCCCTATTTTTTTTCAAATTTAAATTTAAGAATTAATTTTGGGTCATCTTAATTGAATTAAAGGTGAACCCCACTTGTTGGAATAATGTGATTGAATTTTGGTATGCTAAATCATCTTAATGGGGACTTGAAGTATATTTTCCAATGCGTTCAATTATTCGAAGGATTTAACCGTACCATAAATAGGTGAGTGAATCCCAACATGTTTCATATTTGTATAATTAAGATAGATGAAATGATGGTTGTGATTGTTTGAATTCATATGGTTGTCATGTTATATTGCTGATACTAATATGATCCTTCCCATATGATTTACGATATTGAACATGCAAACATGCAAATTATTGATGTCATGGAATTTGTTGTTTTCTCTCAGAGAAAAATGTATCTATAAACTACACATGTTGATGTGTAGACATTGATCGAGCATGTATTACATGCATTCATTATAAATGCATGTACACCTTGTGCCTGGGTTCCTCGTGGATCTCCCAGGATGGTCACGCCTTGTAAATTTGTTACTAGATGCACTCGATAGTGAAAGCCTACTCATGGAGTAGATGTATGATCACCCATGCCTACCTAGGTGGATGTCTGATAGGTACAGATTGTCCATCCCTACCTATGATGGATGTTTGAATGGTATAATTTTCGGATTGACGGATATCCAATCTAAGCAAGTAAACAATTACCCACTTGACATGCACCTCATGATATCTTTGTATTCATGCTCATATTGTATATGCACTATTTTAGTTATATTGTGTTACATACGAACCATATTGAGTTCACTCACTAGCCTGACCAACTAATGTCGTGGATTAACAACCGTATAGAGGCGGATGATGCAAGGCGATCTAATCAATTACTGAAAAATGAGGCCTGTTGTATTTGGCAGAGGATGAGCTCACTACATTAGAAGGCTGAATTGATTCTAAGAATTTTATTTTCCATTCATTTTAGTTAATGCTTATTGATTTGATTAAATTTTGAAATATGTTTATAACCATAACTTTGTTAGACGGTAATTAATTATTTTGGTTGAATAAAGTTCCAAATGGGTGGAATTAATCCGATTTGATGATTTATTTTATGGATGAAGTGTTATCAAATAAAGTGAAAATAGTAGATTATGAATGTTAATATGATGATAATCTAGAATACATGTAATTGTCCATCTTAATCACTATATGATGGGTGTATTTTCCTACACTTAGTGTACTGAGTCATGAAACGGAACTTGGGTATGAGAATGCACACCCTGTATTTGAAGTACGAGACATGACAATGTAAATGTGCGAAATGCTAAGTGAATAAGAAAGGTGTCTAAACATCCTCTCTTCTTATGTGCAGATAGTGCCAAAAAAAAAAGAAAAAAAGATAGTGCAAATCTGTCCTTACGGTGCTTATAACTCGGAACCCTTGATGTCACGGGACTGAATTCCCTCTCCTCTAGACACTAACTCTTTGAATCTTTGTTTTATTAAAATAAATGGTTTCAATTCATGGAAGGATTTTAATTTTTTTATTTTTTAATTTTATTTTAAGATTCAAAATTTTGATATTTTACATTTTGAAAATATCCAATACATCATGCGAGTTTTTAATTTTACCATTTCCAATCCACCGGAATGTGCATCATATAAATGGTTTGGACCATTGAAAGATGTCCAAATGCTTATAAGTCTTACAGGATGACATATCCTACATGGGATGTTTCACCTTTTTTTTTTCTCTCCTGTTCAAGTAAGTTTCCAAAACGAAAATTTCCTTACACGCTTGGGCCTTTCGTGGACGTGGTTTTCCACTACACATTGTTCATAACTTGCCGTTGGATGGTCATGTTTCCATTAATTAAAATTATTCAATGATGGACCTCACCGTACATGGATGATACAAAGAATATTTCGAGAGTGGAAGATTCTATCAATGGCCCACAGAACAAGGGTTAAAAGGAAGTGTCAATAGTCAAAGACAATGAGTTAAATGATCAAAGGGTTGAAATATTTCAATATGAGACGTTTTGTTTAGATATTTCCCATCCACATTGAGGCCTATCATGTTAATGGTTCGGATCATTGCATCATGACCCAGTTCCAGCACCTACATTCCCAAATGAAAAGTAGAACATTACCGACATTCACTCTCTCGACATGCCCCTTTACACTAGTCATCACATCTTACACTGGTAAACCTAGGTTGGACAGTTTAAATTGCATGCCATCTATGCAATTTGTAAGTAATTTCCAAGTACCTGCATATTATCCAGCACACTCTCCCAGTGTTTCAAAGTTTCTCTTAAATATAAGACTGAAAAGATTTAGAGTTTTCCTCATTTCACAACTGAGTGGAATATCAATGATGATATACTCAACATGACCGTTCATGTGATCATCCTGTGGGAGCCAGAACGATGGGCCCCACCCATTTCTATGCATGGCCATTTTCAGTGAAAGGACCACTTTATGCTGTCCCACAAACTTGATAGGTTAGCACGTGTGGGCAGAGGTTTACTGTGAACTATGCCCATCTACATGCAAGAACAGGTGCGGATATATGGCACGTGTGGGAGAGATCCGAGCTTTAAATCAGGTGGTAGACGCTAATTAGATCTTCTGGCTCAAAAACCAAGTCGGTTTAATCTTCAGGTGGGCCAGAATCTGTGGAAAAAAAGGCAGCTAAAATTAATTTCTAGCCATCTCTGTTTGTTTTGTACACTGGAGTGAAACAGCCTGTTATTTACGCCAGAATATCTAAATGGTGTGGCCCAGACAATGGAAAGCTCGGATTGTGCTATATTGGCACGTGTCCTTGCATGAAGATATATGGGCAGGACTCCGCACGCGTATGAGCTTTGCAAACCTCTGCATGTCCATAGGAATGTAGGGATGCCTGTTTCATAGATGCGTGTGCATGAGAATTAAGGAAATTACTGGAATGTGAAAAACATTTCTTCCAAGTTATCAGCCGCTGTATTCTCACACCGCACGTCACACGTGAAAAGATCCGAACCATTCATCTGGTAAATTTTACTGTAGATGGCTACTGCCCAAACATTTACACGGATTCAACAATTCTAACCATTTGATTATAAAACTTTTGTGGGACCGTAAAGATTGTCTGGCAAAATTCCGAAAGTATTCGTTTTTGGCCTAAAAAAATTCTTCCGTGGGACCTTAAAGATTGTCTAGTTCTATGGCTAATCAGTGGAAGGAAGTAATTGTTAGCTGATTCAGCCCTAATTCAAAATATTCCAGCAATCCAGCAAAAAAAAAGAAGAAAAAAAGAGTTCTTGATATAACTAGATTTAAACAAGAATTAGATTTGTTTTTTTCACATGCACCGCGATGCATTTCCACCAGAAACGTTTGCTGGATGGGGCCAACATGCAGCAACGGTCGGAAACGTCCATCTGCGAGGAAACTACCTCAGATTGTTCATGATCCAAAAATCATGATGATTGAATGATCCTTACCATTGAATGGTGGCATTCAAGTGGACAGCTGAAGAGAAAAGGTCAGTGGTCCACATTAAATAAGAAAAATAGATAGTATCATCCATTTTGGCATGGTTTTTGGAAAATAGAGCATCTACAGCTGCATCTATAAAATGAACAATTCAGATTATCCAACAATAGCTTCATGTAGGCGTCTTCAGCAACACATGTTGGATATATGTGCATGCGGAACAAAGGCGCGCGCGCGCGCGCGTGTGTGTGTGTGTGTGTGAGAGAGAGAGAGAGAGAGAGAGAGAGAGAGAGAGAGAGAGAGAGAGAGAGAGAGAGAGAGAGAGAGAGAGAGAGAGAGAGAGAGAGAGAGAGACCTTCCAAAGGTGAGCCGCTACCACCTCAAACGAGGAGCATGCACCGATATGCCGGCCACAACCGACCCTCCTTTTCAAGCACTCTATCATTGCGCTGCTCACAGAGAAGGTCTTGAGAACACAGTCCTCCTGGCTTGTGGGCCCCAGCTTAGAGAAGTTGCACCCTCCGATCATCCTATCAGGATCTACAGACGGTGTTGAAGCTGCCTGTTCTATCAGCTGGTAAATGTGGTCAAAAGCCACTACCCTGGTCAACTGACGATCCCTAGGTTGGGTTTGACTATGACCAACTAACAGCCTACCTCTATCATGTACTGGTGCAATCAGCTGTACACTTCCACCTGCTCTCCCAGCTATTGTAGAAGCCCATGCATTTAGAAAATCAAATGTTGCCTGCCCATCAAATAGGGAATGGCTGATGCCAATACCCACTGCATATCCTCCACACCCAAATGTAGTCACCTGCATGGTTCCCAAAATGGACGTTCGTGATGATGATTATCTAAATGATGATGAAGACGATGATGATCGCGACAACAACAATGATATCCTACAAAAATTCAAATTCCATTCAGAGAGAGAGAGAGAGAGAGAGAGAGAGAGAGAGAGAGAGAGAGAGAGAGAGAGAGAGAGAGAGAGAGAGAGAGAGAGAGAGAGAGAGAGAGAGAGAGAGAGAGGGAAAGGAGGGAAATGGGGAAGGAGGGAAATGGGGAAGGGAGGAGTAAAGAGGCATAGGAAGGTTTTGAGAGACAATAGCATCTAAGGAATTATGAAGCCTGCCATCCGTCGCCTGGCCTGCCGTGGTGGGGTCTAGAGAATCAGCGGTCTGATCTACGAGGATACAAGAGGGGTCCTTAACATCTTCCTAGAAAACGTCATCTCACCTAGATCAAGCATGATCGCCGACATCACCGCCATGGATGTTGTCCATGCCCGCAAGAGCAAGGCTGCACCCTCTATGGCTTCGGGGCCTGATCTGGAAGTGTCTGTGAGTTGGTGGGTTGGATATCTCTACGGTTTTGGGGTTTTGATGGGGCTGATCAGCTGATTGTAAAGATTTGGGTGGTCCATGTTCTTTTAGGGTTAGGGCTTCTGATGTTAAAGTTTCGAGATAGCTTGAATGGAGAAATCTTGCTTTTCTTGATGGAAAAAAAAAAAACCAATAATTATGATGGTGATGGTGATGGCGCGCGATAACAGCAACGACGGTGATAATGATGGTGATGATGAAGAATCACACAAGCCAATTTGTTAGTGAAGGATCCTAACCACTTCTCTCATTTTTCAAGTTCTAGCTTTTGTCAAATCACTTGATTTTGTTTGTTAATAATCTTATAAGCTGATAAGAGTGGCCAATATTTACATGTGTATGACATTTGGACGGTTCTTTTTTTTTTTTTTTTTTTTTTTTTTTTTTTTTTTTTTAATAAAAGGGTTTTTTGGACAGTTGGACAGTTCAAACATCCATCTGAAGCACCTATCCAATTGTCCGCTCATCATGGGCCTACAATCCAATCAAGAGACTGCAGAATGGACATGATTATTACAGAAAATTCCAATCAATAATCTTAGTCATCCATCAATAGGCCACCTTAGATTGCTCCTGTCAACAATCACTTTGATCCTATGATTATAACCATACGATCAGTTGCCTACGAGAAAAACAGATATAATAAAGCAGTCCCATGATTCGAATGTTGCAATTATTTGATCATGGTAATTTTATGATAGTGGCCTTTGAGGATTTTGGGTCCACCAAATGGACAGTCTGTGTCGATGTTGTGGACCATCGATGTTGCGGACCATCGACACATCGACTTTAATACATGTGATAGGTGACTATATTATGTTGTACAAGAGTCACTATAAGAACATATTTCAATAACAAAATTCTACACATGACTCCCACATACTCACCTGAGCAACAACCAGAGGCATCACAGAGAAGTTCTCATTGAAAACAGGCTTGAAAACAAGGTTTTCAAAAAAGCTGTTATACTGAGAGAGATCCCCAAGCTCTGATATCTTCACCTGAGTAACTGCCTCAACTAGAATTGCACCAGCGTTGTTACACACAAGATCAAGCTTCTGATTTGTTGGATTAATGGCTAGTCTGCCTGCTGCTGGGAACCAAACAGACAATATCCTCGCCAAACCCAATTTCAAGCTATTGGAAAGAGACCCAAGTGAGGGATTTTGGTGGGGATGAGATTTTTTGTAGAAAAAGACCAAGTACATGAGTAATGGACACTTCCTATCTAGATTGGAGAGACTGAGGAGGTGGGGCGCCATTTGGGTTTGATTAGGTTGAGGTGGGAGAGGTTTTGCATACACCGGTGTGGTCCTGGTGATGGTGACCATCTTATGACCTTGATGGTGAGTTGCCATTTTTCTGTGATGGTCTCTCTCAGTTTGGCAGGTAGATAAAAAGGGTTGGAGAGAGAGAGAGAGAGAGAGAGAGAGAGAGAGAGAGAGAGAGAGAGAGAGAGAGAGAGAGAGAGAGCTCAGATTCTTGGAAGAAAAGGATTCGTATTTGTGGAGTTTTATAATGGTGATGATAAGGAGAATGATTTGGCATGCTTCTTCTACCCTTGTTATTGTTTTTCTTGTCTATGCATGGCACTGTTTATGTTGTATTCCTTAGGCATGCATTACGAGGACAGTGTGCACTGAGAGTCGATGCGCACATATCCCCTGCTATCCAAAATGGTTGGAAGAATCCTAACACACATCTCAAAATGGGCTTTTCGAAATAAGAATTTGAAGTGCCCGCCCACTTCAGATAGTAAGAGATTACGTTTCCACCGACTGTCGGTACGCGCTGTGCGTGTTGAAGTCATGCTGAATAGATCCTGGGCTGTTTGTTCCGGAAGCGGATTGCGTCCTGCCCGCGCCTGGACCGAAATTGGTCCATGCAGGGTCTCTGTCGGGCCTAATGTGATGAATTATATTTATCCACACTGTCCATACATTTTTCCAGAACAGTTTATGGTTTGATTCCGAAAATGAGTAAGATCCAACGCTCAAATGGACCAGATTACATGAAGCAACGGTGATAATGACAGACACCGTTGAGAATTTCTTAGGGCCCCCTGTAATTTTTATTTTCCATCCAACCAGTTCATAAGGTCCAAAAATACTTGATGAAGGGAAAAAAAAATTCAGCTTGATCAAATCCTACTGTGGCTCCCAAGAAGTTTTTAATGGTCAGAGTTCATTTCCTAGTGTGTGGTACACTTGAGCCTTTTATATGTATCATTTTTTACATCATACTGTAACGTGATCTATAAAATTGATGAACGGTGTTGATAAAACTAATACATCACTGTGGCCCCCAAGGACTCCTTGTCTGTACCGTTTCTGTCCAGGCGGGCGCTGGACACAATCTACTTCTTTGTGCCTGTCGTTGTCACTGTCAATGTAACCTGTTTCCTCTGTCGCGACTCAGGTGACTGCGTGTGTCGCATAGTACTGGGGCTTATATGCTGAGATTCTTCAATGATCTGAACCTTCCGCATTCTCTTTACTGCCACTTATAGATTATTTTTCCATAATAATACTTCAGTAATAAATTAAACTTTGAAAATTTCTTTTCATTGTTCAAAGTTCATCTAAAGATAGATAATTGAAATAATCTATTCATCTTAATTTTCTTTAGATGAATCTTATAGAAAATTTCCATAAAATGGACGGTTCCGATCATCTGAAACTTATCAAGTGGATCCCTTTCGGCAGCGAATTAAGATGGATTGAGTCGCGACAGGCAAAATGAATTCATGAAAGTCTGTAGCTAAAAGCGTTCTTGCTAGTCGGACATACCTATGCTATCAGCAATAGAACAACAAAAGTAAAAGATAGTTACCCCGCGGCACTACCCTAAAATGTAGTTCATGTGGCCATTCACTGTGCTTATAATACACACTCTGAGATCGAAACCGTCCATCCAGTTATTACCACGGGAGATTGACTCTGGCCAGAAACGTTTTTCTGATTTCCCTAGCAGACGAACCAAACCACTTTCTCCTACAAATGGACGGAGAAAGATGAAAAGTCCCACAAAATTCTACAAAAAAATCACTAATTAGCCAGGATTGGACAATCCGTGTTAGCTTACAAAGACACATCATTGATGGCGGGCCACGGGGGTCTATTGACCGTAGATCCTGTAGGGGACTGTACAGCAGAGAGGCAGTGGAGTACTATCTAAGCTAGCCCCATAGACTATTAAACTGACCTTAAAGTGAGATATAACTCATTTACATTGAAGAAATGATGGCCCACTTCTAGAAAACTGATCCCACCTAACTTTTGGAAATGACCCAAATGCTTATTTGGTTGTATCTCAGTATATGATTGT
The DNA here is from genome assembly GCA_037074715.1 of Magnolia kwangsiensis. Taxonomy (NCBI): domain Eukaryota; kingdom Viridiplantae; phylum Streptophyta; class Magnoliopsida; order Magnoliales; family Magnoliaceae; genus Magnolia; species Magnolia kwangsiensis. The sequence goes on from CM073582.1 coordinate 23,045,876, forward strand.
AGACAAAGATATGAAACCTTAATAAGCGTGTGGAAAACAACCCATTACATGGGTTTCTCAAAAAAAGTCTATGATCCTCAACCCCAGGGCATACATACTATAATAGGCCAGTTTCTAGAAGTAGAGAGCAATGGAGTGATCTACACCATTGGTATTTTGGGCCCCAAAGTGGATGAATTATTCCCTAAGAATCTCCTCGTTGGCACAATCCAGATCTTTCAAAAATTCCCAGAGATCAATGGTTTAAATTACACAAAAAAAAAAAAAAAAAAAGTTTCATGATCAATGGTTAGGACTATCCAACCATGAGTTATTTAAGGAATTCTCCATCCAATGGTCCAGATCACAGGAACATGGACATTCTCGAGTATACTGTACATAATCTAAGGTCGAGTATCATCTAAATAGTCTTTTTAAAAGTGGAAAAAACAAAAGGGACGGTGGTGATTTGGCATCAAAGGATGTCTGTTGTTGAAGATGGTAAGCATGAAATGTATCATACCCCACTAAGAGGTTAAAAGCCTTAAAAAAGAGTGATGGGGTGTAGGTGTGTAGGTGGGCATGCGTGCAAACGAAGCCGGGGATTGTCTACATGTCCCCTCTTTCCCATGCAACTGCCCTCTTTTAAGGGCTGCTCAGGCCCTTCTCCTTTTCCTTTTTCCTCAACCTTTGAGTAAACAAATCAATGGTGTTTGAGGGTGCACATAAAATAAGTAAAAGGAATGTATTCCTCTTCATGTGATTCAAGGGATTAGCTTTGTGGTACAAAATACACCAAAGCATGGATGGATGGTACATCTATACATACATGTATCATGTGATGCATGATGCTTTTGGGCGCACGTCTGTTTCCGAAGACGTGGACGGATGAGTGTGGTGGATGGTAATGATGCACATGAACAAGGACGGTCAGCGAACGCCTGTGTGTTCAGAGGCTAGGAGGGGGCCACCGTGATGTTTGTGAGAAATCCACTCCGTGCATCCGTTTTTCCAGGCCATCTTAAGATATGAGTCCAAAATGAGGCAAATTGAAAACCCTAGTGGGCCCCATAAAAGGAAACAGTGAGGATTAAATGTCCACCGTTGAAACATTCGTGGGACCCATAAAGTTTGGGTCAGGCTAATATTTTGTGTTTTCAGTTCATCCCAGTAGGAATGACCTTATGAATGGTTTGGATGGCGTATAAATAACATGGTGGACCCTATGGAGATTTCAACAGTAGGTGTTTCCTTATCCACATTTTCCTGTGGTACGGTCCACTTGAGTTAGATCTGCCTCAATTTTGGGGTAATGTCTGGCAAAACAGATGGATGGGGTGGATTTTTCATCACAAACAACACGGTGGCCCCACATAGCCTTTCACCGCAGGACCTTCCCGAGTCCCTTAAAAATGTCGAAATTGCATGCGTGGCATGCAGGTAATTCAAATGAAACCGCGATTATTATTTAATTTTTACCAGTTTAATTGTGTCATGAACCCAGAAAAAAAAAAAAAAAACCATTATTTGATTATCTGAATATCAGATTGGTGGACATTTACTGGACGGTTAAGATGAAAACCATCTATGGCCTTATTTCAGCAACAAGGGGTTAGGATTGTTCTACCAATGTTATGTTTTGAAGCTAACGTAGGACGGTGAGTTGACAATTTAGTCGGTTTAATTGGAGTTAATATATGCCACGTGTACCATTTCTAAGTACCTGTGTATCAAACGTCAAGCCGAGTAAGAGCATCAAATGACTTCCTTTCTTTATCAAATGACTCCCTTTCTTTATCAAATGACTCCCTTTCTTTGTAACGTTACTTGAAGGGAAAAGCTCAAGTAGTCCCAGAGGCAAGGATGCTCTTAGTGCACCCGAGTGCTTCTGGACGCGTGGACTGTCTAACCATAGATCAGTAACGTCCATTAGCTTCGGGCCCACTTTTATGGGCTACCATAAGAAATTCAAATTAATAGGGGGATGCTAGCCTTACTGATATTGGACTCTCTTTCTGTAACCGTAGGTTTGCCAATCTGCGGATAGGATAGATGTGGTCATCTAATAAAAATGATTTATCAAAGAATACGCGTACCCAAAGTGGACTCTGTCAAATGGTCTATTCATATTGATAAATGGACCACTTTTATATCTTTGTTTTTGTATGGCACTAATCAGATGGAGAATTTTCTGTCATTGGTGAGAATCTTTTATGCTGACCCTTGAAATGAATGTCAAAACCTATTGGACGGCGCAGATTAATGATTTGACCTCCACACATCTAAAAGCACCCAGCTGAAATGTGTTCACATTTATGTAAGCAGGACAACGGCTTCTTTTAAAAAGTGCAGTAGCCATGCCTGACTGAGTCCACATTTCACATGGTCTTAGATGGCTCATTAAATAAATAAATAAATAAATAAAAAGGATAGCTTATATTAAAAACAAAAATTTTCTTGTAACTATTATTTTTGGTTAGCACCAAATATAATCATGAAATTTTATGATATTTGGTGCACCCAAATGCACCTATTAGTCTTCTACGTATATATATATAAAAAATTTGAATTTTTAGCTTATTATTTTCTTTTTTCCTTTTCTTTATTTTTGTTGAATTTTCTACATTAATAATCATGAACGGATACATCAACATGCCGGCATATATATCCAATTTCAAAATTCATGTATGCTTGATTGCGTATGGAAGCGTTTATAAGCTCATTATTTGCACATTTTTGTCATTGGATAAAGTTCTTGTCACCTTCCACTCTAGAACTTTGATTTCTCACTCAGATTCTTCTGCCATGAATCCACGACATGACGCACATGGTTGTAGTTAAAATAATGATGAATGAATGATGATCTAAATCGTCATGGAATTAATTTGTCTACATGTCCCTCCAAGCACCTCTGGAACAGGTCAGTGATGGCCGGCAGAAATAATAGATTCCATGAGTGACTCAGAGAGATTTGAGACTAAGTTCCTCCCAATAATAATAAAAAAAAAAAAAAAAAAAAAACCAGAAGGCCAGCCAGCCAGCGAAAATTGTCTTCATGAAAAGCATTAAGCGAACCCTAGCTATACCACTAAGCAAGCTCTAATTCATCCATGTTTGTCAAAACATGAAAAATAGGGATAAAAGAAATTGCAACTAATAATATCTATGGCCCTCTTGTAGGTCCAATCTGTATGTTGATTGCCCCGGCTGTGGATCTACTCTTTAGGTGATCTTAGCCTTCAATCATGGAAAGATCAGACTTCCTTTGTTAGAAAAATATACAAGCCCTTGAAGTTTTGAACTTGTCTTGGTACATCAACATAATTCACCTTTGTCTCACTCCTTTGCAGGCCTGGTAATTAAGAGTTGATTATTGAAGCCAATGCATCTTATCGGTACGTCTGCCTATGATGCATCGTTGAGGTCTGCTTTCGCTTCTTGTTATTTTCCATGTTCTGGATGTTGGCTTCCGCTTTTTCTTTAGAAGTAGATATTAATTAGCCTTAAAAGTTGGATTGTTGATGGTAGTTTTTTTCCTTGCTCTTTATTTGCTTCCTATAGTTAGTGTTATTTGTACTATTGCACTCTGATTGTCATTGGGATTAGACCATGTGTCAATATCAATCAATCTTCTTAAATTTCTACCATTTTGCCTTTTGACTCCTGTGATAAATCCATGGATAAAACTACTATTGATCCATCTTTAAAATTTACAAGACATTAAACTAGAAGTGGGTTCTTAGTATTTATTTATTGTCATTGATTGCAATATTCTTAAGCAATTTTTTTGAATCTTCAAATTCAATGGGTTGAGTGTGACCTTCTCTACATTGATTATCAATAATGTTTTAGGATCTTCTCATTGTATTGTTCCACTTTTCCAAACATCATTTGCAATAGGAAATTAGGTGATAGGGAGAATGTTGGTAATAGTAAGAATGGATCCAACATGAAATAAATGATGTATAAGGACAATGGTAATATGGAGAAGAACCTGTATAGGAATATTTGTACAAAGTCGTGTGAATATCCTTTCAATGACTTCTAATCAGCAATGAAGAATGAGTGAAAACCAACCAAGTAAAAATAATTATGGATTGATTTGGATCAAATTCAAAAGTTTGATTTCCATGTGGACATCTTCGGATAAACTAAAAGGTAATATGGCCCTATGATTCAAATGATAACCACTCTAATATCAAATAATGCAAACTCTTTTTGCGACAAATCCACGATAGATGCACACATCTATGGTGAAAATAGTGATGAACAATGATCAAAGTCGTCAGATACCCTCTCAACACATTCGTGAGAGTGCCTCAATAACAGGTCGACAATGGCTAGCAAAAATGGTAGATTCCACAAGTGACTTAATGGGAATAGAGCTGCAGTACTTCGATAAAGCAAGTAAAAATTTGCTTGCTATAAAATAATACCAAGTATGAGGAGAATATTATTACAATTTATTTATAAGGAAGGTTCGCTTAAACCTTAAGCTAACTTAACTATTAAGTAAACCCTACTTAGCCAATAAATAGGCTTAATAAACCCTAATTATCTCATGTTTACGAGAACACGAAAAATATATAACAAATAGATGGGATAGAAATTAATAACATCTATGCCCCATTGATGGGTCTGATCTTCGGATGAGATCAATCCCGGCTGTGGGCCCACTTTTTACACGATCTTAGCCTTCGGTTGTGGCTACATTAACAGCTCATAGTTAGTTAAATTTCCTGTTGCAGCCTTGTTATTCAGGTTGAGCAACTGAAATCGTAGTTTGATTCAAAGATCAACATCCCACTAGGTCAATCGAGCATTGTCTTTTCCTCCCAGCTGGGGTGTGCCCCTCTCCTTACCCGGCGTAGGCCTGAGTTCCAGCTATGGGCATTCACTGTAAGCCCTTAAAAAGCAACCTGGCGTGGGGTATAAGAGAAGTGATGGCTTTTTTTTTTTTCTTTTTCTTTTCTAACTCTTTGTTTCATCCACTATGCCCCCCCTGATGGGTGGACTAGATTGATTTTTAGAACACAATATCTACACAGAGTGGCCCTCTTGATGGATTACTCGGATCTTGCACATGTTTTTCACATTGGCAAATGCAACGGTGTATGGATGGGCAGGGCTATGTAAAAACGTGGGAATAGAAAACCCTTTAAATTTTGTATAATTTGGTAAAGGCATGGAAAAGAGCCAATGTTGTATATTTTGATGGGCCCTGATAGAAATTTTACATTAGAACCTACAAAGTGGTGGACCTATTGAAGAATTTGTATGCCATATATGGGGCCATTCCCTCTGGATTTATATGCCACCATATACTGAATAGAAATACACACGAAGAATTCTTTCATTTGGGAATTTTACACTACCCAAACGAACTGGGGAATTAGGAAGGTATATATCGAACTGCAGACAATAAATTCAGTTGGTTAACTCGTTATTTAACTAGGTATAAAATGTTCCCTTACTAAAAACACAAGAAACCTGCTAGTTCACCCGAGGGGTCAGAAAGCCTTCTACAGCTCAAAATTTTACCTCACTATATGGGCTCCACCATCTCGATGCAAGCGATCATTAGACCCACTAAATTCTCCAACGAATAGGATCATTGCACCATATATAGTCTGCGGTTGGCACCGAGCGCAAAAGATATAATAAGTGAACTAGTCCACCATTTGAAAAATGCAACCAATCATAAGAGAAATGCCTTAAAACTGAGTCAATTAGAATATCAGGATGAGCTTCTCGAGCCGATAAGGCACCGAGCTTGAAAGATATAATAAGTGACTCTCCCTATAGAGAGGTGGGCCCTAAGTTGACCCTAAGTTGAGCTGCTTAAGGGGCAGAGCTCAATGAGGGGAATCACCTCCCAAACTGACCAAATCAACTCCGATTAGAGGAAATGGAAAACTTGAAAAGAATCCCGCCTCGAACTAAGAAATGGAAGATTTATCACAATTCTACCCGAAGATCACACTGACTGAGGTGGGCTCGATGATATTTTTGGAAGTAAATTCCCATCTAAATAAGGACCGTCCAATGAATCCAATGTATCCCATTAGGATACAGAAGTCTTGAAGTCGCCTAAACACCTTATAAGTACATGCATTGTAATTGGAGGGAGGTAAGGAACAAAAACCCTAGCTCAAATCTCGCTTCTACTTTTAGTATGCCCACCCAACTTAAGCATCGGAGGGTCCCCGACTGTAATTGGTATCCCCATTGTCCTTTACGTATTGTTTGTGTAGGTATACATGCATCTACAAGCGACTACACCTATCCATCCAGATTCAAGCTATAACAAGGTTGATCACCATCTTCCTTAGAGAATAACTACTCCAAATCCATGAAGCTCTCTAGACTCCTCACAGAGCTTCCTTGAATCCACGAGGGAGAAAAGCAAAAATAATTCCAAATAAATTTGAAATAACTTAATTAATTATTAAAAAAGTGAAATTACAATTCTTTAAATAAGGAACTCAAATCTACGACGGAGTTTTAGACTTAGACTCCAACTAAAACACCCTAAAAACATGACTTATTATAAATATTAAACTTATTATTTATAGATGACCTCTATTCCTACTAGACTTGATGGTTTTGGGCCAAAAATAGCATCCAATTTGACACTACTTCTACAACTAAATGGATCAAAAGTTATACTCAAATTAAAACTTACTATTTATAGTAAAAACGAAACTAATTAAATGGGACTTTTGACCATCGATCTGATGGAATCTCACAAATCCGGCATGGGCAACCCATCATAGTGGGTTGGTTGTCTTAAGGTCCTCCTACCCAAAATCATATATAATATGCCAAAAAACTCATCCTAGTTGGTGAGATATGGCTGATTTAAGGTATTGACGGTCAGATCATTTCCACGTTTGCTCAGGCTCTAGTCCATCTTTACAATGAAAGTGTCTGCGACCTGCTCTACATCCATATTCCTGCGTCTCACTCTCTCTTATGTTTTTTACACACGCACATATTCGTACACACACACTCCACGATGGGCACTTGAACCATGACCTCATTGTTGAAACTCGCGGAGTCTACACTGAGCCATGCCATGAGCAGGGATCCTATTTAACTTCGTCCTCAAATCTCTGAAGGATGCTTGTGAAAACTGGTCATTGACATGCATTCTCTTAAGAAGAAAAATAAAAATAAAAATAAAGTAGCATTCGCTTTAGTAAATGGAGGACACTTCGATTATATACAGGATTTTGGACCTGTTTGGATATCCCTTGATTCACAGATTGATCAACCAGCAAATCATCTCATCCATAAAGATGGGAGTGTTTGGCCAACCAATACAAATGCAGTTGATCTGATCATTCCATACAGATTTCAAGCCTAATGCCCGAGCGATTGTTGTACCATTTGCAAAACGTATACAAAATATATGTTAATGCTCATCAGTGTCCATTCAGATATCAAGTGGTTAGAATGTACAGGCTCACTAAAAGTATGGATGTTAACGTTTGAGTTGGTACATCAAAGCATATGCATGGAAGGCATATCTATGCATACATGTATCATGTGATGCATGAATGCTTTTGTGCGCACGTCTGTTTCCTAACATGTGGATGGATGATGACGATGCACTTAAAAATGCTTGGCAATTGCATACATGGCATGCAAGTAATTCAAACGAAACCGCCCAAATTTTTTGTACCAGTTTAGATGTGTCATTAACCAAAAAATCAACCTTATTTGATTATCTGACTATCAGATTGGTGGACATTTATTGGACTGCTAAAATGACAACCATCTTATGGCCTTATTTCAGCAAACATGAGGTTAGGATAGTTCTACCAATGTTATGTTTGAATGCTAAACTAGCGACATTATAAAGTTATGTGGTATGTGCATTGTTTCTAGTTAATTGGTAATTTAATTCAAGTTAATATATACATATGCTATGTGTACCATTTATTATAAATGTCTGTGTATCAAGCATCACCTGCAGCAAGAGTATCAAATCACTCCCCTTCTCCTGTTAGAGTTACTTGAATGGGATTGACTTGGTCAGGTTTGGCTGTGGAGTAGTGGAGTTTTACCTGCCTTTTTCTTTTGTTGGTCTCTGTAAATAGTGTTGTGACTTTCTATTCCCCTTTTGCTTTGTTTGTTTTCTTAGACTAATGTAGAGTTATATGATAGTTGAGGCCATCTCTCTCTCTCTCTCTCTCTCTCTCTCTCTCTCTCTCTCTCTCTCTCTCTCTCTCTCTCTCTCTCTCTCTCTCTCTCTCTCTCTCTCTATATATATATATATATATATATATATATGGATCCCACCTAAAATTTTGTACAGCAAGGTTTATTATTATTATTATAATAATATATTTAAGTGTTAATTGAAGGAAAAGTTCATGTGAGGGACAATGATACTTTTAGTGCAACCTAGTGTTTCTAGACCTGTGGACGGTCTGATCATAGATATGAAAAATCCACTATCTTCGGGCTCAATTTGATGGGCTACCATGATAAACTCAAATTGATTGGAGGATGCTAACCTTCCAAATATTGGCCTCTGATCAAAATGAAATATCAAAGAATAGGCATATCCAAAGTGGACTCTTTCAAATGGTCCAATCATATTGATTAATGGACCACTAATAGATCTTTATTTATGTATGACATTAATCAATGGAGAAATTCCTGTCATTGATGTGAATCTTTTATGCTGACCCTTGAAATAAAGGTCAAAACCTAATGGACGGTGCATATTAATGACTTGACCGTCCACACATCTAAAAGGAACCTGCGGACCATGCGTACCATTGCAGGTCGAAATCACTGGAGTCCACCCCTTGGCTGAAATATGTTCACATTCATGTAAGCCCCACAACGGCATCTTTTAAAAAGTGCACGCAGCCTTGCCTGACTGAGTCCATATTTCCCATGGCCGTGAGGATAGCTTATATACAACAACAACAACCAAAAAAAAAAAAAACCTACAATATTCTTGTAACTATTTTTATTATCTTCGATTAGGGTGCGTTTGGTTGCACCTAATATAATCATGAAATTTCATTATATTTGGTGCACTCAAAGCCCGGGTCGAAAAAGCCCACCTCTTAAGTCTTCTACTAGAACAAAAGTAATTGAGTTTTAAGCTTATTATCTTCCTTTTCTTTATTGAAATTTCTATATAAATAATCTCAATGTACTACTAAAGTAGATGAACAGATTCGTCGCATGTCGGCATACTAGATTTCAATTTTCATGTATGCTTGATTGTGACATATTGGAAGTGTTTATAAGCTCACTGTTCCCACTTTTTTCCTTTTTTTCATTAGATAAAATTCTTGTCACCTTCCAATCTAGAATTTTGATTTGTTGCTCCGATTCTTCTGTGAAGAATCCACGGCGCACATGTCTGTAGTAAAAATAATGATGAATGATAATCAAAATCATCACAGGATAATTTGTCCATGTCGAAGCACCTCAGCAACGGGCAGTGATGGTCGGCAGAAATAATAGATTTCATGTGACTCAACGGGATTTGAATCAGATTCCTTGAAAAAAAAGAAAAAAACAACAAAGAGAGAAGGTAGCCAGCGAAAGTCAAGTCGTCTTGATGGAAAAAAACACCAAGAAGAGATCCAGGGCTAAGGGAATTCAAATCAAACTCATTATCAACTTATTTACCAGAAGAGATCTACCTGAACCTTAAGCTAGTTTAAGCATTAAGTGAACCCTAAAGCAGTAAGCAAGCCCTAATAAACTTTAACTCATCCATGTTTGTCAAAACATGAAAAATAGTAGCTAAAGAAATTACTAGTAATATCTATGACCCCCTTGTAGGTCGACCAATCTTTACGTCGACTGATCTGGCTGTGGGTCCACTCTTTAGGCGATCTTAGTCTTCAATCGTTGGAAGATCAGACTTCCCATTTCAGAAAAGTACACGGCCTCAAGTTTTGAACTTGTCTTGGAACATCACCATAATCCACCTTTGTCTTGCTCCTTTGTAGGCCTTCTAAGGGTCGATGAATATTGAAGCCAATTCACCTTATCGATCGGTACACCTGCCTACGATGCATTGTAGCTTGGTCCGCTTTCGCCCCTTCATTATGTTTTTTATGCTGCTTCAGCTTCTTCTTTAAAAATGGATTTATTAGCCTTAAAAGTTGGATTGTTGATTGTAGCGTCTTTCCTTGCTCTCGATTGGCTTTCTTTACTGACAATGTTGTTTGTGCTGCTGCATTCTGATTTTCATTGGGATTAGACTAATGTATTAGTATCAATCTTCTTAAAATTAGACAAAATGATTGCCGGATCATCAACTATCTTACACATTGACATTGCAACATTTCACCTCTTGTTTCTTCTGCACAATAGCTCCATTGATAAGACTTCTATTGATCCATCTATAAATTTATAAGACAATCCAGAAGTGGGTTCTTAGCATTATTTGTTGTCATTGATTGCAATTCTTCTTTTGAATCTCCAAATTAAACGGGTCGATTGTGACCTTGTTTTTACATTGACAATAAATATTGTTTTTGGAGCTTCCTATCACATTCTTCTTCTTTTCCGAATATCGTTTATTGCAATAGGAATTTGGGCGATGGAAAGAACTCCAATAAGAAACTATGGATGGTTAAGCGTAATCGTAGTATGAGAAGAACCTATATAGGAATAATATTTGTACAAGGCGTATGGATAACCTCTCAACGATGAAGAATGGGCAAAAAACCAATTAAAATGGAAATAACTATGGATTGATTTGGATCAAATCTGACATTTGGATTTTCATGTGGACATCTTTAGATCAACTAAAAGGTAATATGGCCATAGGATTCGAAAGAAAACCACTTTAATACCAAATGATGCAACCTCTTCAAATCCATGATGCATATGGCCACTGTGAAAATAGTGATGAACGATGATCAAAATTGTCGATAACCTCACTCCACCTGTCCCTGAGAGAGCCTCAGGTCAACAATGGCTAGCAAAAATGGCAGATTCAGCAAGTGACTCAATAGGAACAAAGTTGGAGTTCTTCGATTAAGTATATTAGTAGAAAATTGCTTTCTATATTATACTGAGTAGAACCTTAAGACTAAATCAAACCAAACCATTATTACAGATTATTTACAAGGAAGATTTGCTTAAACCTAAAGCTAAATTTTAGACCCTAATTAACCAATAAATAGACTTAATAAACCCTAATTATGCCATGTTTATGAGAACACAAAAAATAACAAATAAAAAGAGAGAGAAAATAATAACATCTATGGTCCACTGATGGGTCTAGTCTTCAGATGGGACCAATTTGGCTGTGAGGTCCACTTTTTGGGTTGAGCAACCGAAATCATAGTTTGATTTGAAGATCATCATCGCACTAGGTCATTCCAATTGGTTCGTTTACTCATTCCCACTCACCACTAACTAGTATTCATCAAATGCAATTACTTGAAATTGCCAATCTTTGTGGCAAAAGATGGAGGAACAAGAGCGGGAGGGTTGCTGGGAGAGGGTTCTCCCTCGTCGACCTAGGATCTCCCCGTCAAACTTCTCGCTTTTCGCTGCGAATCTAACATTCGACACATCAGTTGAAGATTTGCATCGTATTTTCGGTCGGTATGGAAAACTATCCGATGTTTTCGTTCCGTGGGATTGAACCCTGAATCGATCTCGTGGTTTTACTTTCATTCATTTCTGTTATGAACAGGATGCATTCAACGCCATCCAATGTCTGAATGAACGAAGGATAGATGGTCGGGTGGTTCACATAGCCTGGGCAAAACGGCAGTCAAGGATGACGGAGGGTGTGCGGAAGATGCCTCACATGATAATACAGGGGAAAAAGGATGACCTGGGTCCCAGATCTGTGGGAGTGGCAGCGGCTTTGATCAAACCTGTGGATGCGGTTGCTGGGACGAGGCAACGAAACGATTGGTTGAGAGAAGGGTGGCCTTTGGAATCAACTACGGCAGACCCTAAGGTTGTGGAGAACCGGATGCGGACGTTGTCTCTTGCCATGGTGGGTACCGCGGTCGATAGATCTGTCCAGTTGGGAAGGCTTTCAAATGCTTTGAGGGCTTCGTCTTGGAGTTCAGCGGCAGTGGAGATTGTTCAAATATCTACTACAAAGTTTCTCCTAATATTTAAATCGCAAGGGGATCTGGAGGCTTTTGGATGGATCACTGAGCTGCATTCGAAAATGGGGCTACAATCGGTTGAGAAGTGGACGCCAGAGGAGGTGTTGGGTGGGGATGGAGTCTCGACTAGGATTTTCGGAATCCCCGCTCAGGCCTGGATCGAGTCGGTAATTCTGGATCTCGCAAGTTATTTTGGGAAAATCACTCAAATTGATTCCAATGCTAAATTCGAGTACTTCCAAGTTTTTGCAAGAGTCAAGGTGATTCCCAGGCCGGGCGTCAGCTTCAGTACTGTTTTGCGACTGTTGGTATTGGGGAAGAGTTATCCCATTATGACAGAATTGGAGCCGCTTTTCTCGTATGGGTGCTCGCCAGTTATCTCCCAATCGTCAAAGGAGAGCACGAAGGCATGGGTCATCAGGAGATTCCATGGCCCTTCTGGCGGCCCGTCAGATGTTTGTGGAAATGCTGCAATCGGGATATCAGAAAATCCAGGTGAAAGGTGGGGTAAATATTTGTGAAAATGTAAATGTGGGAGATAGGAACAAGGCAGCTCGGAAGGATAGTATGCGGGCAGATCAAAGCCTGCCAGTTGTTTCTGCTTTTCCGACTGCTAGTCCTAGTGAGTTGCTCTTGATTGGCCTGCCAGATCCTATCTTGGCTAATGGGAGGTTGTGTGTGGTTTACCAATCAGAGAAATCTCAGGACGATTGTCTTTGTAATGTGTAGCGCAGACGATCAGAGATTCATTCAGATAAGCTCATCAGCCTGGGTGAAGCTGAAATGTTAAGTTGGATGCTGCCTCTTCAACCAGTGTTGACCTATAGAAGGTCGAGAGTGGACAGGGAAATTATGCTAAAAGATCGTTCGGGGTCGAGTCTTCGTCAGGAGTTAAGAGATCTGGGTCCGTTGCAGAAAAGCCAACCCACACAACCCCCAAGCAAGGAGGTGGGCAGTCAGGGTATGGTGGAACTGGTGGGTAGAATGCAAGCTTTCTCCCAGCTAAATCTCCATGGAGACTCAAGGGCATACTTTGGGGACAAGAATCCACTAGTGCTCAGAGGTGAGGCCCCGCAGCAGGGGCTACTAGCTGGAGCATTTTGCGTGAGCAACTCCCTGGTTCCTGCAACAACAGGGTTGCATCGTGGGTTACATCTAATAGAGATTCAGAAAAATGGAGGAAAGGAGATCCAACATCCGTTGGATTCTCATGATATGACAACTAACAAATCTGAAGTGGAGATGACTACAGGAGGGGACACTAATTCTGGGATGAACACAGCAGGGGACAATAATCCTGGGGTAAGCATAGCAGAGAGCAGAGGCCATCTGGACGTGGAAGCTGTCCCAATTAATGCATGCAGTTTGACAGGAAGGGAGGGATGATTTGGAGATTGACCTTTCTCCACCAGTGATTAGAGGTGAGGCCTCGCAGTAGGAGCAGATAGATAGAGCAATTTGTGTGAGAAACTCTTTGGTGCCTGCATCAACAGGGCTGCATTGTGGGTTGCCCCTAATTGAGATTCAGGAAAATGGAGGAAAGAAGATCTATCAGCCATTGGACTCTCATGATATGACAAGAACTAAAATGGGGATGACTTCAGCAGGGGACACTAATTTTGGGATGAACACAGCAGGGGACAATAATCCTGGGGTGGGCACAGCAGAGAGCAGAGGCCTTCTGGATGGGGAAACTGTCCCAATTAATACATGCAGATCGACAGGAAGAGAGAGGGCAACTTTGATGATAGACCTTTCTCCTTATTGTCTGTCTAATAACAGAACCTTCTTCCAGCCTAATGCGAATCAGGACAAAGAATTTACTAGCCCGGTGGCACATAACTATGGGATTCAAGCTCAGGAGCAAAGGAATGAGCTGAGTGATGACTCTAAGGATGATTTCTGAAAGCTGGCATTGGCTGACTATGCGACACAGAATGGCCTGAAGCTCAAAGATAAGGAAAAAACTATAAAGAAGATTAGGAGGCATAGAGTTATATATGAGAAAGGAAACTGGGGATCAAGACTTCGTCGACTAAGAAGGAGGGCCGTTAATACAGGATGTGTGACGGATGGATAAAATCATTGTATGGAATGTCCGTGGTATCGATAACCAACGGTCGCTACGAACGGCAAAACAGTTAATCAGAAAACACGATCCATGTATTATGGCGTTGCTTGAGGCAATGCTGGGTGATGAGAAGCGAATCCGAATAGGTCTAGCGCTGGGTTTCCACTCTTCCATGTCCAATGGCCCGGAGGGTGGAAAAATATGGGTATTCTTCAAGTCTCTTCTTTCTTGCTCTGTGATTTTTAAATCTGATCAGTGTTTATCAATTGTAGCTTCGGTGCAGAATTGCTCTTCCCCTCTTCATATCACTTTCGTATATGCAAGGTGTGCGAGGATTTTGAGAAGATTGCTTTGGTCGGATCTGGCACTCCTCTCAGCTTCGATGCATGGTCCTTGGGCGGTATGCAGCGATTTCAATGCTATCTTAGATGATTCTGAAAGAAGGAGTAGAAGGGCCGCGGACAGAGCTTCCTCTACAGATTTTGCTGATGCAATCCGCTCTGCGGGCCTCCAAGATGCGGGTTTTTTTGGAAGTAGGTTTACATGGAGTAATAATCAGGGTGGCACCTCTCGTGTATGGGCAAGACTAGATCGAGTTCTGATGAATGTAAACTGGTTCACGATTTTCCCTCAATTCCAAGTCGATCATCTGCCCCGCATCCAATCGGACCACGCCCCTCTTCTTCTTAGCTTTCCCCCGCAGTTGAATGGGGGGCCTAGACCTTTCCGTTTCCAACGGATGTGGACTCACCATGAGTCCTTCTTGACTGTGGTTAAATCTGCCTGGAAGAAGGTGAAATCTGCGCATCCGGTGTATAATGTGCTATCTAAGCTTAAGCAGGTGAAACATGATCTGAAGCTTTGGAACAAGGACGTGTTTGGTAACATCTTCGATCAGATAAAGATGGTGGAAAGTGAAATTGCAGTTCTCGAAGAAAAATTGATGGATGTTTCAGGTCCCACTGATCAGTCTATCAGTATTCAGGAACAGCTCAGCTCAAAGTCCGCCAGGTTAGCTTCCCTGGAATTAATGCAGGAGATCTTCTGGAAGCAAAAATCGAGAGTGGATTGGTTGACGGAGGGATATAGGAACACAAAGTTCTTTCACGCCACGACAACGGAAAGACAAAGGAGAGCTCTCATTCGTCAGGTGGAACTCGAGTCAGGGCGTGTGGTGGAAGACCCGGACGAATTGAAATCTGCAGCGACAGATCATTTCCAATAGATTTTCAGCATAGGTACAAGGAAGATGGATCAGAACTTGTTGAACTGCATCCCTCACCTCGTCACTCAGGCCCAAAATGATAGTTTAATGGTTCCCCCTTTCTGTCGGAGGTCCACACGGCGGTATCATCTATGCCAATCGACAGTGTAGCTAGCCTTGATGGGTTTTCGGCTAATTTTTTTGTTGCTTGCTGGACTGTGATTGCATAGGACATTCACCGAGCGGTATCATTTTTCTTTCTTGGAGGAAATATCCCAAGGTCAGTTACGTCCTCGCTCATCTGCTTAATTCCAAAGGTTGCATCCCCCAAGAAGTTTTCTGATTTTTGGCCAATCAGTTTATGTAACGTGTTGTACAAAATTTTTGCCATGATCGTTGTGGCCAGACTTAATCAGATTCTTCCGGGTCTGATCTCGCCACATCAAGGGGCCTTTGTTTAAGGCCGAGCTATTGTCGAAAATATTGCTTTAGCCCAGTAGTTGTTCAGGGATTTGAACAAGCCGGTCCGTGGTGGTAATATTGTTCTGAAATTAGATTTGGATAAGGCATAAGACAGGGTAAATTGGGAGTTTTTGCTGCAGGTTTTAGCGAGGTTTGGTTTTAGTCGCTCTTGGATTAAGATGGTCGAGAAGTGTTGGGCAAACTGTTGGTTTTCGGTTCTCATAAATGGGGAGTTGGCTAGTTTTTTCAAATCTTCAAGGGGTTTGAGGCAGGTTGATCCGATCTCACCTGGTTTGTTCACTCTCAGCTGAGGTTATGAGCAGGGGCCTAAAATACATGATTGACCATTATCTTTGCCAGCCTTTCACGTTTCGTAGAGGGTGTCCAACTGTTTCGCATTTGCTATATGCGGATGATACTCTGATTTTCACAAATGGAGGTAAAAGATCCCTCCAAGTGATGAAGAATTTCTTGGATGCTTTTCAAGCCTCATCAGGCCAGTATATTAATTTGCGCAAATGTTCTTTTTTCTGCTCAAAGAAGCTTCCAAGAGGTAGAATTAGATCAATTGAGGCTCTCCTTGGCTTCGCAAGCTCTTCGTCTTCGCTTACATATCTTGGCGTCCCTATAACGCAAGGTAGACTCAAAGTGAGCGACTTTAATCCTCTAATAGACAGAATTATGGGGCAAATTAATGGGTGGAAGGCTTGGATCCTATCGCAGGTGGGTAAAGTTATCTTGGTGAAGAATGTCCTCACTAGCATTCCGGTTCACTCTATGGCGGCGGCCCATCTCCCTACCACGGTGGTGAACGAAATTGAGAAGCAGATGGTAAAATTTTTCTGGGGATGGTCAGAAGGGAAAACGAAATGCCATTGGAAGAGCTGGAAAGTGCTTGCCATGCCTAAGGAAGAGGGTGGCTTAGGTTTCAAAAGGCTCGTTGATATCATGAAGGCTTTTAGGCTTAAAATGGCGTGGACTATTAAGTTCGGAAAGGGAGAAAATTTTTGGAAATCTTTCATGGCAGTCAAGTATAAGCAAGATCTATCACCCCACATGTCAGACAGACCTAGGTGCACCGCTTCTCCTCTGTGGAAGCGAATCTTGAAGCTCTTCCCTATGGTGGAATCCCGTGTACTTTGGCAAATTGGAGTTGGAAAGTGTAACTTTTGGAAGGAAATTTGGACAGGTTTTGGGCCTCTCTCGCATTTCGCTGTTTCTTAGGTGCCGAAAACTTGCTCGACCTCCAGGTGTGCTAGGTACTTGGAGCAGTCGGTCCTCTTTCCCCTTCTTCTGTATGCCTCTTCCTCCCCCAGCAGGTAATCGACCATGTCTTTCAGGCCGAATTTTGTATTGCAGGGGACTCGGACAAGCCAATCTGGCTGTTCACTCCAGCTGCGGTTTTCTCTGTAAAATCAGCTTTAGCGATGAGTAGGGTTCCGAGTATGGGTCGTAGCTAGTCAAAATGGGTATGACATACAAAACTTCCACCCAAAATCTCACTTCTTATCTGGAGAGTTTTACAAAATGCGGTCCCGGTTGATTGTGCAGTCCAATCTCGTGGTGTGCAACTGGCATCTAGATGCGTTTATTGTGCTCTTCATGATGCCCAAGTCCCTGTTTTATTCGCTCAAGAGTCGCTTCTCCATTTGTTTGTTTCGAGCAAGTTAGCATAGAGTGTGTGGATAACTATTGGAAGATGGTTTCAGATATCAGTCATGACCGCTGCTTCGATCGAGGCTCGATTAAATCAGTGGTGGGCGGCGGCCTCAATAAAGAGAAAGAAATCTTTGGGACTCATGATTGCTCCTTACTTGATAATTTGAGAAATCTGGAAAACAAGAAATGCGACAATTTTTGACACGGGGGTGGTATCCCTAGCACAAGTTATTGCCAAAATTAGGAGGTGGTTGGTTCATGTTAACGGTTCAGGTGTGGGTGCTTGTGATGATGATTGGGGACGTCAACTCAGGCCACAAAGTGTTGTTTTTGGTGGTCGCGCCTTGGTGGTTAAGTGGGAGAGGATCCCACCTAGCTAGTTTAAGATAAACGTTGATGGCTCAACCCGAGGAAACCCAGGTAGGTCAGGAGGGGGGGGAGGAGGGATTTGTCAAGGAGATAAGGGTAAATTCATCTTCGCCTTCTCAGATGGCTATGGGATAGGAACTAACACAACTGCAGAGTTATGTGCAGTCCATGATAGCTTATATCATGGTCTTCAAAGGGGATTGTTGCGAATCATAATTGAATCGGACTCCAGACAAGTGATAGACATGCTCAATGGAGTGACTGAGCCGGGTTGGAAGTGGAAAGCATGAATATTTAGGATAAACCAGATGAAAAAGCGGGGTCAAATTCTGTTTGCCCATATTTTGAGAGAAGGAAATTTCCCGGCAGATTTGATGGCCCGGCAAAGTAGCGGTGCCCAATGTTCTTTTTGCTTCGTCGACCAATTTGAGCTTCCTCTCTAGATTAGAGGTTCCATTTTCCTTGATAAAGTTGGCTTAGGTTCGATAAAGATGATGTGATAGTCTATACTTTCTTTGTGCAGCTTTTTTGTTTTACGATAGGCCCCCTTTTTTGGTTAAGGGGTGCCCGAATGTACAGGGGCGGATTGATTAATGATATAGATGGCGTTTTTTGAAAAAAAAAAAAAAAAAACTAGTATTCATATTGTCCGAGATTGTATTAGCTGAAAGTCTATTCGGAAGAGTGAGCCCTCAAGATCCGACGGTTTACACGATATGTGAACTCCACAAAGCCGAGGATGAACGGTTCAGGTCTAGCAGTCCACCTAATTAACCACTATTAAAGCAGGGTCTAATCACCCCTCTAATTCTACTATAAAGATGACCTTGTATTATAATCTATGGATTATTAGATCGTTTAATGGACAAACTAGATGGATAAATATTAATCTCTCACTTTTCTATGGATACTCTCCTTCCTTGTTGATATGATTTTCATGGGAGAACATCTTCCCATGTATAATGTAAGAAATAAAACGGATGAATAAAAAAGAGGCTAAACCTCGTGGGACCCACCCTCTAGTAATTGCCCACAAGTGGGCCCCACAGGCCTATGTCCAATATTAGCAACAACTCACATTTGATAACCCAGCTCAGTATACCAGCTGGTGTGTGTAACTCTCTTGACCCCACGTAGGCCTCATTCGAACTATGGGCATTTCACCGAAAGCCCTAAAAAACAACTCAAGCGTGTGGTGCATGTAAGAAATAATGGCTTTTTTTTTTCCATGTCTTTGTTTCATCCACCATCCCCCGCCTGATGAATGGACTAGCTTGATTTTTAGACCACAATATCTGCATAGAGTGGCCCTCTTGATGGACTACTCGGACCTCCAAAGTGTAGGACCTATTGACGATCGGTCATTGACCAAAAGTGATATTTACCTAACCTAACTGCCACTTAATTCTCATTTCTATGTTGAACTCAATTGGTTGATCACTGAATCATCACACAAGTCTGTTGAATTAGGCCAATTTAGACAAAGCATGTTCTGCTTTCAAATTTCCACTTTCAATTTTTTTCTTAGAATTTTAAATTCAAAGATGATTGAGAAATATAAGAAAGATTAGATACGATAAAAGTAAGTCCTATCTCACAGAGACTCACATAATTTTTTTATTATTTTTTTTAATGATCCGTCCCTTTATAAAAAGGAAGGTATTCCCATTAAAAACATTCCAATTCGAGAGAATTTCCCAAAGAGGAAATAGTGAGAGGAAAATTTCTCACTATCCATCAGGCTCACCTTTAGGTGATATAAGCCGTGAATTGTAATCCAGGAACTATTTAAATTATTGATTTGTGAGATGGTTAAATCCTCTCTGCTCCAATGGTAGTTAGACAGACCATTGGATGGAGTCTGTCCATCTTTGATTTTGTGTGAAAGGTCTTAAAATCATATAAATACCATCAGATCTTATAGACCCACTTATCTTGATTGCACAACACTAAAAACGTAGATGAAATTAAAAGACAAAAGTATAACTATGAAGTGTTCCCTTATTAAAAAGCCAAGTTCCTGCCACCTTCATTTTTCACTAATTCACCCCAAAGCCCAAAACATATTTTACAACTCAAAATTGTACCTTGAGTATATGGGCCATGTCTCGTCCGTTTGGATGATCTTACCCATCCAATCGAATTGTGTTTCTTAAAGAATATGATCATTGGCCATAACCATATCCATGCAGATGATCGTCAGATCTGCTGAATTCTCCAATGCATGGGATCTTTGCAGCATTGACGTCCGTCCACGAGGGGCCTATAGAATGAACGGCTCAATCACGAAGGGTAAGTCTCACGTATGGCAGATGCCTCAGAAACTTCAAGTTTGTGTGTTACTGCAGAGTATTTAACTTTTTTCCCTCTAATCTCTAAAGAATACACTTGAAAATGGGTCATACACGTGCATTCTCTTAGGTAAAATAGGAACATAAGTAAATGGAGGCTACTTTGATTAGTTTACACAAGATATTGGTACTACAGATATCCCTTGATTCATGGGAGTGTTTGGCCAACCAGTGATGCAAAATGTTCTTGTATTAATCATCCTTGATGCGACAATTAAATACTTGCTCTATAAGTTTAAATCGATAGAGCATGGCAAATCAATCCACTTATCCCATAGCTCAGGCCTTATTTCACCTGGGTGTTCCTAAATTAATCACCTTCTATGAGAGAATAAATCACTTGTTCTAAAAGTTCGAATTGATAAAGCGTAGCAAGTCAATCCATATATATATATATATATATATATATATATATATATATATATATATATATATATATATATATATATATATATAAGGTTTGAGAAATACTTTTTTTGTAGGTTTTGGGAATAGTCCCACATTGAAAAAAGAAGAGAAGAAAAAGTGGTTTACATGAAGGATGTTGAGTATTATAATACTTGCACGCTCAATCACAGGCTCAGTGCGAGGTGTGGACATGTGACGCAATGTGACTGGACGAAATCTAGAGGACTGAATGAGAGTCCTTCTAATTATATAGAGGCTGGAAATATAGCTGTTACACAATTATGGACTTGATTGCAGAAATTGTTACCAACAGCTAGAAAATGACTAGCCCAATAGTTAGAAAACGGTTAGCCAGCTCTCACAACAATCGACATGCAGCTGTTGTAATGGGCCATGCACAATAGTTAAAAACGGCCTTAAAATGGCTAGTTTTTCAACAGCTAGAAATTGAGCTAATGAGATTTATATCCCTAGACCATAACGCCCAGCCACCATAACTTATAAAAGGAAGGCTTGGATGAGTTTCTATAATGTTCGCCTGAACCAGTAGCTGCTGAAGATCGATGAAAACAAACCAATGCAGTGGTCTAAGTTCCAAATATTCTTCTTTTCTTTTTTCTTCTGGGATTTTTTCCTTTTTATGTATTTCTGTCAGACAGTGTAACAGAGTTCTATTAGTTGGCCTTCGTGTTTGCTAAATACAGACCCACATCAGGCTCATCGTATCTTAGAAGTGGTTTGCCTGTAACCTATCAGCATACTCAATCTTTTGAGTAAGGGCAAATAATACTTTAAGGACAGCATCTCAGACGTGCTTCAGTCTGTCCTTAGTACAGATAATTTTGATTTTTTATGTTCCATATTTTACAGAAATATTATAATTATGTATAATTCACAACAATTCATTTATCTCATAGTTCATGCCCCACTTTACATGGGTTAAGGCACTCAGCCAAACCTCCTTATGGGCCCCACATCGACTACAATTCCTCAAAGAAGAATTGAGCAAGGGTGGAATATATTCACAGTACCCAGAACAGTGGTCACTCAGTTCACTGGAGTGATGATTTGGATTTTGTATATATGCCAGTTGAGGTGTGTTCATGATATAAATGCCAACTGAGACGGAGGTAACACCCATGTTTATTCGAAAAAAAAAAAGAAAAAGAAAAAGCCATCATAGTAATAAGGGTGGCAAGGCCGGGCTAAGCTCAGCACAGCCTGACATTAAGACGCAAGGGACGAACCCGGGATTCCCAATTGGTGTGGCCCAAATTACATTAGAACACTAGTTTTAAGTTGGGTCCGATCACGTACGCTAGGCTGGGTCAGGTCGGGCTGAAATTACTTGACCCCGAGCCTGACTGAAAATTGGTTGGGCATGTATACGGAAGCATGATTGATATCTTCTTTGCTGATTTTCTCTATGGAGATGAACAGCTCTGGAGGACTATAAAATCTTACAATAAATCAAAGCACATTGAGATTGATTATCATTGATTCAAAATCATTTGCATATTGTATCTTGTCATGCATACGGATGATGGAGACTTCATGACAACTCATTGCAAGTTAGGCATTTTTCATTCCCACAAGGGATACAAGTTTGGGAAATTCTCTAACAGGGTATTCATTTATTGTTTCTTCGGACCTTTTTATGGCTCTCTCTCTCTCTCTCTCTCTCCATGTGGTGGATGGTTCATGTCAAAGGAGCCCCCCACCTGATGTACGGTCTAAATCGAAGGCAGGGCCCACATAAAAGATGATCCACATCAAAGGTGGGTCCCACATGGTGGATAACGTGGGCCCACATAATAGATGGTTCACAGCAAAGGTCAGCGCATAACGATAAATGGCCCACATCCAAAGTGGGCACTATGTAATGGATGATACACTTCAAAGGTAGGGCCCATACCATAGACGGTCCACATCAAAGGTGGGCTCCACATGATGGACAGTGGACGTTGAAGGTGAGCCCATATATGGACAAATAATATTAATGGTGGTCCTGCATGATAGATGACCCCATATAATGGGTGATTCACATCAATGGTCAGTCCCTAGTGATGAATGACCCACATCCAATGGGAGCCCCGCATGATGGACGACCCACATTGAAGGTGGGGCCCACACAATGGAAAGATGGCCTCCACATGATAGATAGTGGACATTGAAGGTGAGCCCCACATGATCTATGGCCCACTTCAAAGGTGGGGCCCACACAATGGAATGTGGATATTGATTGTGGGCCCCACATGATGGACAATAACATTGATGGAAGCCTCCACATGGTAGATGACTCATGTCAAGGTGGCTCTTGCATGAGGACAATTCACATAGAAGGTCGGCCCATAATGATGAATGACCAACATCCAATGCAAGCCTTACATAATGGATGACCCACTTCAAAATTGGGCCCGCATGATAAAGTCCACATTAAAGATGGGCAAGCATGATGGATGGTCCATATCCAATGTCTGACATGATGGACTACCCACATCCAAGGTGGGCCCCACATGATAGATAGCCCACATCAAACGTGAGGCCCACAGGGTGAATGGTCCACATTGAAGATGGCCCCACATGATAGATGATTCACATTGAAAACAAGGCCAAGGCAGGCCCAATATAATGTACAGTTGACATCAAAGGTTCACCCCAGATGATGGAAAGGGCGGACCAAACAAACTTGAGGAATAAGTGCTTATGTGATGTTGGAAACCAAACCAAACATCATTTTCTACATTTTGGCTGGTGAGTATGTTGTTTACCAGTCATACGTATCTGCTACTTACGTAAAGTAACTTAGGATCCAAACGAGCCCCAAGTGACTAGGAAGGAGACTCTTCTTTGAGTCGAATGATGCATTATTGGTTACTCTAAGCTCAAACCTAGGCCGTAGTTTCCTGTGTTATGGCCAGAACTTTAAGCATTAGTTACCAATACTCAGCTATTTTAAGATGAATAACTATCTATTTTTGTGCGAGTCAATAAATTTAGTGTATTGGGTGAGCCAGCCAACTCCGTAAGTGACTCTTGTTCATTCACCCATCTGTGCTTACTGAGGTTCACATAGAATATTGCTAGCAAGGCTGCATAAAACATCATATTTTCACAAAATTTTATTTCTGGTTTAGGGTGCTTTTGATTGCACCAAATATCCTGATATTCCATGGTTAATCAAAGTCTAATTTTGTGGAGAGTTTCATGGTATCTCATGAAATTTGATGCAATCAAAAAGGCATTCATAAAACTTGATTTAATAAGTTGGATAGGTATGTGGTGAAATGAATGTGACTCTATATTGAGAATCCATTTCTTCGGCTGTTGATTATCCTAAACATCATATTACAAGCATTACAATAGACAATTGAAATGAGAAGTAACAATCCTGATTTTCTTTTTCTTTTTTTCATCAATGTCTAATGGCCCACATTCAGCTGGAAAAATTCATAAGAGTACAATATCTGATATGGTGGCTTTTGGGCCATGACCAATCCACATTGGGAGTATAAAATGGATAGGTCTGATAATCCAACCATTCAACCAGCTCATTTTTTATATCACATTTTTATAGTGTACATGTATACATCCCACAATCATAACACAACCATGTGGATTGATAACTTTAGTAGGCCCTTGATCTGAGCGGCGAAAGTCACCATGGGAAGGCAACCAACAGCCTATATTGAGGACTTCAGTGCCGGCTTTTGGCATAAAGCTGGTGTTGCCAGCGCCGGCATTGTACAAGATCCGCCCCAGGCTCAGCTACTCTCATATCTTCTGCAAGCTCGCCAAGCCCAGGCTCAATTGCTCGTTTCTTCAGCAATGGTTCTGTTTGCCCAAGCCTAGCATTGATGCCAAAGCTCAAGGATTGAGAGAACCAAACCTGGCCACGTATCCCTCCCCAATGCCTATAAAAGGGAAGAGTCCGGCGAGAGGGATGGAACGAAGAGTCTGGCGAGAGGAAGGGACAGAGAGTCTGACAAAAGAGTTTAGGAGAGAGTTGCGTAAGACAAAGAAAGTGAGACAGAGACAGCTTCTGCCCCTGACCTCTATCATCCAAAAAGCCAGGAAGCTCGATTTCCTGGCTGTTCTCTCAATCTCCTTATGTTCTCTTGATCGCTTCCATTCTTTCAATCTTGTCTATTTTATTTCAACTTCAAAGCCAACGTTGTATTATCAATTTATCATTTTTCAGTTTATATTTTCCTACCCCATTGCTTTGAACACCTGAGGTATTAGGATCTCCTTTGATATCACATAAAGTATGATCTATAGTTGCCTGTGTTGAGGATCTTATATATCAGAATACGTGACTTAGATGAGTAATTGAAAACTCTATGTTCTTTTTCTTTTCCTCAGTTTTATCAGAAAGCCTTTTCTTCTACCATTTCCATTTTGATTTCAGTTTATCTTTTCTAGCTAAAAATCTAAAGTTCAGTATTTTTACTAGTTTGTTGATTCCCTTTTGAAAGGGCACAGTCTAGCAAAGTAGAGACCGTATTCACACAAGCGGTATGAGAGTGCCCAACTTCTTCCTTTTTCGTAACCAATGCCCTTACCCAGAATCCATGGGACATATCAAAGCAGGAGTCACTAAAGTCGGAAATTCTTCAGTTTTCCTCATCTCGAGGCAATTCTGCGGATTGGGAGAAGTTTCCCTGAGCGTTCACAGTACCTTTCCACGGATGGATGAAATATATAGGGCCTGTGGGACAGGGAACACATGTTGAGCCTCACCTAATATAGATGGATTTCCAATTTGGAAAAGTGGGGCCATGCCTCCCTAATATGGACCACTGGCCTTGTGTCCCGTGTTCTAGGAGGAACAAACCAATGGTCTAAATTACCAAAGCATGGGCCTCATTTGTCAGGATTATTCCCTTACCTATAATTCCTCACAGATAGATGGTTGGATTGATCATCCGTGTCTGATGAAAGAACGGACCACACACTTAACAGAATTGTTCACATATCCTAAAAATAAAATACATGTTCAACTAGAGAAGCAACGACCTTAACCAGTAAGGTGTTAGTAATATTGTTGCTTAGGGTTATAGTTTATATTTACTAATACAAAATCTAACTATTTAAAATATCTATCAACAGTCCTAATATTTTCAATTTATAATAACTAAATATCAAGTCAAATCGGGTTGAGTCGAGTCAAGTTTTTGGTTTCAAATGGTCTATCTCAGGAGAGATATGATCAGACCCATAAGAGAGCCATCAACGTTGTGTAGCCAGGCTCACACACATGCCAAAACAGAATAGGAGATTCCATATGAGAGAGAGAGACCCAAATGGGTCAACTAAACTGACTTACAGCTGATAAGTGGTCCATTTTGTTTATACAGTCAGACACGTCCAATAATACTGTTCCCATACTTAAGGCAAGTGATCAGTTCGAGTCACACTGAGTCGTGTCAAGTTGACTGAGCTACCAAGTCAACTCGATGAGTCTCTCCAAGTCTGAGTTTCCCAGAGACTCAGCTCAAAATCTCCGTTCAAGTCGAGTAAGCGAGTTCTAGAACTATGAGACAGACAGACAGGTGGGATGGCTCTCTTATGGGTCTGATCATATCTTTCTAGGCGGACAGATAAAGGGTATGGCTCTCTTATGGTCTGACCACATCACTCCCTAGATAGATAGATGGTATGGCTCTCATGTGGGTCTGACCATATCACTCCCTAGAAAAACAAATAGATGGTATGGCTCTCTTACAGGTCTGACCATATCATTCCCTAGGTAGAAAGATGGTGGGGCTAATCATTCAGTACATGTATGGATCATCAGGCATTCTCTATGGGGTGGTTTAGCAGCATGGATTATGGCCAGTTAGGAAGTCGAATCCAGGACATACAATCCAGGCCATATTTGGCACCTCCCAATATCCTGGATTTTCAAATCTAACTGATCTCTCCTCTCTTTTAAGGCCCCTCTTACTCCAGGCTGCCAAACAATTCCTGGATTCCACAGGATTGAAAACCCAAGCTGCCAAATGCAACTGAAAGAATGCAAAATCCAGGAATCCAAATCCATGCTGCAAACGACCCCTAATCAGCAGGAGCAAATATGGAAATCAACAATCTTTTCAACGATATAAAAGAAATGGAGCAATAGGCACCAAGGATTAGGATTTGGCATGCAAAGATGCAAATAGATCATGAAAAGAAAC
This sequence comes from Magnolia kwangsiensis, assembly GCA_037074715.1. Lineage (NCBI taxonomy): Eukaryota > Viridiplantae > Streptophyta > Magnoliopsida > Magnoliales > Magnoliaceae > Magnolia > Magnolia kwangsiensis. The sequence continues at coordinate 23,072,683 of CM073582.1, forward strand.
CCACTATTTTACACACCCTGGTTGATTCCCTTACAACCATTTTTCCGTTTTGGGAATCAAAATTGTACGAAAAATACTGCGTCGATCTTCAAATCGGAAAATGGGTGGAAGCCAATCAATCAAGGTGGGTTTTGATATCAATTCCTAGAGAAAATACACGATAAAACTCCTCCAAGGAGTTTATGCGGCTAGAAATGGAAATTTCACATACATGTTCTCATCAGATACATAAATGTTGAATCCAATATCTCCATCCATCAACGCAACTTTCTCTCACTCCTGTACAATGTGATTCAAGTCATTAGATTGTTCATAGAATCATAAGAGTGCAGATTAAAATTAGAGATGACAATTTGCATGTCAGCCCAACATAGCAGCTTTTATTGTTTGGAATGTTGGGGGACCGCGGAAGCAAATCCCGAATTCGAATCAAACAAGCGAAAGATAAACACAACAAAGCATGCACAGGAACATGACTTTACGTGGAAAACCCTTGCAGGAAAAAACCACAATACAAAGATACAATAAAATCCACTATGAACAATGAATTACAAGAGATAGAATCACTTATTGATGTGAAAACCTTCAAAAAACCCTAGCCTCTTCAAAACCCTCTTAGAAATGTTTAAGCCCTCTTAATCATGCCCTAATCTCATATTACACCCATATTTATAGCGTTACACCCAACAATTTGCATGTCAGCCCAACATAGCAGCTTTTATTGTTTGGAATGTTGGGGGACCGCGGAAGCAAATCCCGAATTCGAATCAAACAAGCGAAAGATAAACACAACAAAGTATGCATAGGAACATGACTTTACGTGGAAAACCCTTTCTGGAAAAAACCACAATACAAAGATACAATAAAATCCACTATGAACAATGAATTACAAGAGATAGAATCACTTATTGATGTGAAAACCTTCAAAAAACCCTAGCCTCTTCAAAACCCTCTTAGAAATGTTTAAGCTCTCTTAATCATGCCCTAATCTCATATTACACCCATATTTATAATGTTAAACCCGAAATAGGAAACAATTCGCGCATTAATCAAAATTGTGCACACCGTCGATCTAAGCATTGATTGATCGAAATCGATCGTGCAACCCTCGATCAATCGAGAGCCACATGTTCGATCGCTTGAACCTGCTCGAAAGGATCTAGAGAGTTTACAAGTATTTTTCGAATTGTGTCGATCGACTAAACCTATCTAGAACTACTCGGAGACCAATCTGTATAATCCGAGGCTCACCTAATTGATCGATCAGTCCGGTTGGTCGATCAAGACCCTTGTCTCATGTACAAATTGAAGACATCTAGATGACATGGAAGAACTATAAGAAAACTTATGCCTGCATATTGGAACTTTGATGATCTAGATTGCTCGAGAAAGAAACCAAAAAACAAACAAACACGACACAAATGTCACTTCCTAGTCGCACTTCCCAGGTACGAGTGAAGAGTTAAATGATAAGGCAGTTTCCATGTAGATGGAGTGAGGAGGTGATTCACAAAAGACATGCCAACACGCTGGGACACATGCCCAATATCATTCATCAGATGGGGGCCACTGCAAACATGCGCTGACCCAAAAATCAGGTTAGCCCACTCATCAAGGACAATTAGAAAGATGGCCTACAGTATATCCAACATACCCATCGGGCCCACCTTACTAGTGGACCTTGATTTTCAGCCAGGGAATGTTCATCGCCGTCCCCATGTACGGGTGGCCTGGATCCTGCACACATGCATGTGCGCCATGTTTGCGTGCATGACATAAATCACGACTAAGATCCAATTCAAGTTACCAGTCATGACTTACATGACCCATGTCCAGCCACAATTGCTTCAAAATGCATTACTATTGATATTTTATTCCAAACAATTAAAATGTTCCTTTATTAGGAAGCACTTGGATTTCCAATAGAGTTAATACCTACCTATCCACCCCATCGATTTGAGACCATTCATCTAAAGATTTTAAAATCATAGACAATTTACAGGAATTACTGGGTCATATCATGGTGAACAGAAACAACTAAAGGCATTTGTGCAGACAATGATGGAGACATAATGCAACATCCTCTCCCAATACGGAAAAAAAAAATAAAAAATCATTTAGCATGCAATACATAATAATACAGTAATGTGTTATAATGACGAAAAATTCATGCTTAATAATATCAAGGTATTCAAAAACAGTTACATAACAGCCGTGATAGAATTTACGCATTACAGGGCTGATACAGGTCTTTTCCAAAGAAAATGCCCAATCTCCTAGAGGCTATGCCTTGCAAGGAAAGAGAAGAGGAGCATCCAAGCATCAAAGAAAGAGAAGAATCAAGGATCAAAGATTGCTTAAATCTTCCTAGTGCAATTGGTAAGACTGTGCACCTCACCCCAGTGATTTTGAGAAATATCTCCTGAACCATTGCTAGAAGCAACATTTTAGAGTTCTTCCCTCTTAAAAATCTCTAGAACCGAGGCTCTCTGTAGATGGACTTTCCCATGTTGAATTGCAACATTTCCCCTTTCCTACAACCCATTCTCCTAGACTTTCTATCTTGTGAAGGAAGAGAAAAGTACTAAAGTATCAATGAAAGAGAGCAGTCAAGGATCTAAGACCCCATTAATCTTCCTAGTGCAAGTGTGGATTAAAGACTCCAGTCTCGAGCACCAAGGCCCTCCAAAGAGAAACGCAACAGTTCAAGATGGAGTATTAGGACACTGACTCTGCTACAATTCCCCTTCTCTGCTCCCCATTGCTTGTACTTCTTTTTTTTTTTTCTTTTTACTATGAAGTCTTCATCCTAGTGTTCTTATCATAGAAATATTAAATCCCATAACACACTAGTCTGTACACATGTACGGGTGGAGAAGTTGCTTAAACACAGTCTATGTAACCGAGGTCCTTGCTTGGATCTTTGGAAGCTACACCATATTGGAGTTATTCAATCAAATCGTCAATCTTAACCCTTGGGTTATTTAGCTCTATGAATTCTAGCCTTTCATAGATCTAAGTATTTTATTATTATTATTATTTATTTTTTTTTTTTCTGGTGGCGATTCCTTTCATTTTATTGTGCAAAAAATTTTAGGCCGGCAATCTTGTCAATATGTTCCACAAGTGATTAGCTTGAACTCTTTCTCCCTTCTTCCTTCGAGTACAGGAGTGTTTGCATGTCCCCACAATATTGGTGGTGGTACTATTAGCTGAAACAAATGCTTATCAATTCAGCTTCCCATTTGGGCTGGCGTCTTTTACACTTCAAATCACCAGTAATGATTACTTGAAACAGTGCCACTGCAGATTTCACTGGACATCATCCAGCCTGCTTTTCTTGGGGATGTCCAAACACAAGGTAAGATATAGATATCGGTTATCAGTTAGAAATGAAATACTACATAGATGATACATCAAAAGAAGACATCTTGAAAAGAAAATCAAGCAAACAAAGCAGAAGAGTGGGTTTACCGATTTTACCATTGCGAGATCAGATCGTCAAAGGAACTGCAGTACCTAGGGTTGGAACCTCCCTGCGACTTAGCATGCACCACAAGGTAATCTTCCTTCGATTTCATCGGGTTGTTAACTGACTTCTCAACCTCAGATTGCTGTTTGTGAAACGGAGCACCAGAAATCGACTGGCCTCCCGAAGTCATGTCCACCTTTCTATTACAGACAGCATTGCTTTGATCGACATTCTGGTTTACCATGCTGACAATACCATGGTTAGGCAACAAAGAGTTCGGAGGAGAATTGAACATGACATTTGGGTTTTGAGCATAACCCAATCTATGGTCTTCCAACTTCTTTGGAGCATAGTTCATGTTCATATTCTTCCCAATGGTATTGGCCATGCTTCCAAAGTTTGAGAACTTTGAGTTCTCATTGATGTCTCCCAACACATCCAGCATGTTAACCGAGCTAGCTTGGCACCGTGAATCTCCTGTCAACAAATCACACCAAGGGGCTGTTGCTATGCTGCTGGGAGAAACCTTGAGTGGATTAATTGAGAATTGCACTGCCAAAGTAGGATTTTGAATCCTACCCTCCCAACATGTGGCGATGTGGAAATGTGAGCAAGATTTGGGCTGTTCATCTGGTAGGAAAAAAAATGCACCATGGCACAAGGATCAGGCCTTCCTGGTCATTCGGGTCACCAACATGGATGAAGAACAAAAGGACGGTTAAAATATTTTTTGGCCAACAGTCCACACTCAACATGCACCTTGGCTACCCTGATGACCTGAGTGGACTCTTTTTGGCCATGACATACAAACTAGGGCCCACCTGCTGAATGATCCAGGTCTCATACACATGCCACATTGGAAATGTGTTGGAACATTTGGGGAGAGCAGGATATGAAATCCTACTATCACAAGCCATAGAAGGGCCTTGATTGATCTCGATATGTGTACAAATATGCTCAAATTACCTGAAGACAGATCATCGTAATTTAACGGGCCACCAACAGGCAATGGGTCTGTTGAATATCTGGTCAATGGAGCAGTACTTTGCCAGGTGTTATTACATCTACCATGATTGGGCAGGTGGGACAAAACCCCAACACCATTATCAAAAGGCTCTGTGTCCAGTGTTGTCATTCCAACGGAAGATTGTTGGCTCGATCCCTCATATACTGTCCGTTGCTGATGCCCTTGTAAAAACAAGGGGCTGTCCGCAACAGTGAGATATGATGAGCTACGGCTTCCGCTGCCTACCCCATCATCAGTAGAACCACCAATAACAGTTGGCTGGTGTGGGACAACGGAAAAGGCTGTCGAATCATTGAAGGAAGGAGATAACTCTACAGTGCCAGAGACAGGCTTGTTTTGTCGCAGTTGATCAAGATCTGAAGAAGGCAGCATCCTCGGAAGTAAATTCCTATGTGGGTTTCCGAGAAGGGCAGCCAACCGCAACTTCCCGTAATCATTGACAGAACTATATGAGTTCTGTGGATGGCCGAGTTGAAGCATGCCCGATGAATGAAGCCCACTCAAGCTGAAACCAGTTGGAACGTTTAATCGTGTAATCACCCCACCACTTTGGGGAGATGAAAAAGCAGGTTTTGCAAGCTGCCTTGATCCAGACAAGGCGTGAAAATCTCCAAGCGCATCCAAAGAACCCACATGCAAATAGGAGACATCTTTGCCTCCAAAGGCAGCAGCAATATTCGCCTGCTGATTTGCCATGCTACTGATCCTTTTCAGATAGAGCCTATATTTCTGCAATGCAACATGAGAGAGTAAGGCTTCAAACCACTTTATGATGTAGCAAGCAGTGAAAGATGGAAGTCTCAAAGCAGAAAAATGAAGTCAGAGAAGAGAGTATAAACTAAGAAAGATCTGAGAATTGATCCTGCCTGAAGATGGCTGGCTACATTTTCTCTGGTAAGCTTTTCGACGTTCATAAGATCAAGAATCCTCTTAGGCACAGCCTCTGTATTGGAAACCACAGAAACAAGAGAAAGGATGGGTTGAACAATTAGGAGAAGCAGAAACAACAAGATAAATAACTGTGACCCAAACAATATGAAGAAATATAAAATGTTCTATCCAGCATTTGCTTGTAGGGCTGTCAATGGGTACCAATACCTGACAGAACCAACCTGATTTTAATGGGACTGGGTCCCCTTTTTTGGACACATTAGGAAATCAGGTCAGTTTCAGGTCTCACCTTTTGGAATCATTTAAGCATCATGTCTAGTTGGTTAGGGTGGGGTTGATGTGATGGACCCAATTAAAGCTGGTCCAGTTGGGTCCAGCTAGTTTTTGTAGTAGAATTATACATTAATATGTATTGATGATTCTAATAATAAATTAAGGTTTCCTAAGCCACACGCATGTAGAAGAGGCCATTCACACACCATGCGCTTGTCAAGGTGGCATATGAGCGTGTGATATAATCCATCCACCAGGAGGGGCGGGTTATTGTCCCACACGAAACTTGAAACCAAGATCCAACGACCTGATTGGTGCACAACAGGTACCCAAACCCAATTCGATCTGGGTTTGGGTCTTCAAGAACTAGAACCGGACCTCAAACGACCCAGACCAGGCAAGACTTGAACCCAGTTCTCCTCGGTATGGGTACCATAGGAATCCACCTGAACCCAAGTTGACAGCCCTATTTGCTCAGCCCCTCCAACTTTTTAGATAGTGCCCACATTCTGTGAACCAGATCGCTCATTTGATCAGCCCAATCACAGATCCCGCCCAAAAAAATATTTTTTAAAAATCTCTGTTTTGATGATCAACCATCAGATTCAGACCCTTTTAAATATAGACCAGCAATTGTCGACTTGTCATTATCCATTCCCATAGGAATGTAAGGATCAAAGGGAGGTACCACTGCTGGGTCAAACAAAAACATACACTGCTGCTTTCAATCTAGCATACCACCATTGCTACTGGGAGAAGAACTTACTGTCAATGCCTAACTGATTAACAGCAGCAACAAATTTCCGGTGCAGCTCCACAGACCAAACAACCCTTGGCTTTTTCTGGGTCGACGAGTCTTCATTCCCATGCCCATTTTCCTCACAATCATCGTCATCCTCTTCAATTTGATCCTTGCGTTTCTTGCTATGTTTTCCGTTCACAACAGAATCTTGCGCACCTTCACCCACTCCATTACATGGGTTCTGGCCATCATCTCCATGCCCTGCATTGTTCTGATCTCGGCAGTCAATCTTCCTCCTCCGGATTACATGTTGCCAAATGTTCTTGAGCTCCTCCATCCGGACTGGCTTCAGCAAATAGTCGCAAGCACCATGCGTTATCCCCTTCATCACAGCTTTCTGGTCGCTATTTGCGGATAACACTGCATTGCAAAGATTATGCTGTGATGAGTAAATATCAGTCCAGCAATTTATTCTCCAAAAGCCAACCGATTCAAAACATTACAAATGAGACAATTTAATGCAAGGCAGCCTTATAAATCGCCTGGTCCAGAAGTGATGATCAATCAAGGAAGTTTGCATTTTTTTTTCTTTTTTACCACGTATATATTAATGATCAATCGAGTAATTTGCCTGGTCCAAAAAACATACATTTGGGACCCACATTACGGTAATCCAAATGGTTCATGTGGCATACTATATCTTGGATATGAGATTCACTAACAAATTGCACATCTGATGATTCTGATGGCACCCAAAAGATGGTGGACCAGATTAACAGATGGCCTCCATCTGGGCCAGTGCTGGATCAAACGAAAGGCACTATTTCTTAATATCAATCATCTTATATTTCTTCTCACTTCTATTTAGAACTTAGCTCCGAAAGAAGTAAATGCATGTATCATGAGGATAAATCTCTAACTTTTGCTCTCATCAGTGTATGGAATGCATTCCACATGTTCAGTCTCTCTTTTTTATTCTCTTTTTTTTTTTTTTTTTGCCTGAAACGGTATTAAGAAGAAAGAAAGAAATTACATAAGAGAATCAAGGCCCATAACATAGAGTACAAAGAATAAGACACAGATACAACATGAAAAATCAAAGCATAAGACAAAAACTGCTAGATGCCAGAGGAATCTCTGTCCAATCAACAGTATTGGACGGCAGCACCAAAAGCGAAATCCCTTCCATGGATAAAAGAGACTTCCTCATAGAAATTCAAAAAATGAGATTTATGAAAGAAACAATTGATAGAAAAAATCCCTCTTATAAGACAACAAAGAATAGAAAACCCACACTCAGAAACGACCAAATCCCAGAAGTGATTTTCAGCTACCCAATCTAGTGGGTCCCCAAACCTGACACATTCATAATAAGTAAATCGTACATGAACCTGTCGAGTGATCACAATCTTCAGACACCAATCTATCCTTTGATTTTAAAGAAAAAATTTAGTTGACTCAAATCATTGTGATCTCCATAAACCAATATATCCCTTTGATTTGAGAGAAAAAAAATTCAGTTGATTCAAACCATCACATCTTTAGAAACCAATCTATATTTTTTCTCCTTTCCATTTCTCTTCTTCTTTTCTTTTTCTTTTTTCTCAACGAGGTTCAGAAGCCAATCCATCCCTTTGATTCAAGAGAAAATTTTCAATTGACCCAAATCATTGCAATCTTCAGGAACTGATCTATCATTTTTGTTCTCTTTCTTCTTTTTTTTCTTTTTCTTTTTTTTTTTCTTTTTTTTTCTTTTTTTTTTTTAAAGAGAGATTCACAAACCAATCTATCCCTTTGATTTGAAAGAAGAATTCAATTGACCCAAATCACATTCCCAAAACTAGAGCAAAATTGTTCATATCATAGTAAATTTAAATTCTCCGTCTAATGAAATTTACAAAATAAGAGAACCATCTAAGTGAAATATAGTACACAAAATCCTTTTAAGACAGATGAATTGAAATAACCCACATGCACTCAATGACTTACTTATAACAGGCAGGTCCATTTCGAGGCCTACAAGCTCCAAAAGCTTAAAACCATCCATGTCTGGCATGTGGACGTCGCTGATAACCAGGTCGAATCTATTCTTGTCCTCCCTCAACAGTTTGAGTGCAGTGATAGCTTGACCCGTTATAGTAACTGCAAAATAACATCAAACATGTAAAACCACACCATATCCTACCTTGTACACCCAAAGGAATTCAAAATTGAAAGTGGGCTTTTAAAATCAAAGTAAAGTTGCTGATCAAAACTAAAATAGATGACTGATCAGGGAATAAAGAACCAAACAGATCTGCCATTATGCAACGAGAAATGTCCAATTCTCAAACTATAATAATAATAAAAAAAAAAAATAAGGATAAAAATAAAAACCACTCAAGACTCCAAAGAAACATTGAATAAGTGAATTGAAAGGACGAATGTGATATAGTCAAAATCTAATACAGAAAATTCTCTTTTTTATTATATACATCATCATCATCATCTTATAGCCTTCTCACAGCAATTTGTGGTTCGCTTTTTTATTGTATATATGTGAATAAAAAAATCAGAATCTCTGTAACCATATACAAAAATACAAGAAACCATCATCTCAAAACCAAAAGGTCCTGTTTGGTTGCCACTTAAAACTGATTTCATCTCATTTTAGTTGATATTAATGATGTATTAGAGATCATAATTTATATAATTTATGACTTACCAAGATTATATTTAACCCTTCTCTATATATAATTGCAGTTGACTAAAATGAGATGAATTCATTTTTAACTCGCAACCAAACAGGACCTAAATTGCCAGAAAATGCAAGATAAATAGAAACTAATCCAAACCCATTTCCAATTTTTTTTTTGACTGACGTAAGAAAAACATATAAATCTGACTGACCAACCATTAACTAAATTCTAAATTTCCCATAATTCCTAACCCACAGAAAAATAAAATAAAATAAACGACAAAGAAATCAATAACAACAAATTAGTTGAAAATCCATGTAAAATAGCTTTTCCAATGTCTCAGCCAAAATCTACAAGAAAACCAACATTCCAAAACCACCAAAAAATGCAACATAAATAAATAAATAATAGTAATAATGAAAAAAATGATAATAAATGAAACTTTACAAATGCGAAAATCATTAAAAACAAGTTTGCAATTTTATTTTATTTATTTATTTATTTTGCGCATTTAATGAAGAATCTAAGCAACCATCAACAAAAATCTTAAAAACCCATCAATCCAAATCCAAAAAACATATATCTATATAAGAACTATTAACATGAAAATCAACCCAATTCCAAAAACTTCACTTCTATCATCTATATTCATGAAAACACGAAACTCTGATTGATCAATCCAAACCCAAACCCAAAAAAAATAAAAATCATCCAAAATCCAGAAACAAATTCAAAGAAGTACAAAAGAAAAAAACAGAGTGAGAGAGATCAAACCGTGATAGTTGCATCGGCGTAAAAGATTCTCCAACAGTTTCAAGCAAGTTGGATCATCATCCACAGCAAGAACACGCATACCAACCGGAAACCGATCTTCCACTGTCATCTTGAACCAACCCCTTCACACCCCAAATACCAATATCCCAAATCCTCAAAACTATCTACTGAAACTCTTTCAAAACCAAAAACAAAACAACAAAAAAACAAAATTCTTCTTCTTCTCTTTAAAACCCAGAAACAGTTCAAGGAAAAGAACCCAACAAAGCCCAAAAAGATCCAAAGAGAGAGAGATGAGAGGAATCAAGTAAAGAATACAAAGAGAGAGTAAAAAGGTTGAAAGGAATGTCTGATAGAGAAATGAAAGAGACCCAATTCAAGAGAGTGACAGAGACCCAATTCAAGAGAGAGAAGCTGTCCTGCGGATTAGATAAAGGAACGGAAATTTTCAGAATTTTGAGTAAAGCTGTTATCTAGGGAGCCATGCATGAGATGGCTATAAACAGAAGAAGCTTTCTTTTCTTTTTCTGTTTTTCATTTTTACCAGTTTTGCCTTTTTCTTTTATTTTTAAAAATTCTTAATGGAATAAAACTTAGCTTTTGTAAGCGAACACGCGTGTGTAATAAAGAAAATCTACACGTCACACGTGTGATATAATGGAAGGTAAATGCGAGATCCAATCCATCCATCATGTTCGTTCGATCCCCCCTTTCACATTGTGGGTCCCCAATGTTGGAAAGTGGTTGATGGATTAGAAAACTCCATCCAAGTTTTATGGCCGTACATTGGTTTTGAAATGTATGGCCAACCTGAAAATTGGATCAAATTAATTATTGGTTTGGAGGATCAATATGGTAGAAGAGTTCTAATAGATTGGTTGGATCTTGGACCTATCATGCAATGCTCGCACGTTTGTGGCGTGTACTTGAGTTTATTGCACGCGCGTGTGCTCTTAGTAACCGTCCTGGCCCCGCTGGACGGAATCGGTCTAGGCAGGGCTGTGTGGACCCACCGTGATGTATGGGTTTTATCCGCCTTTCATCCATTTTTTCATATCATTTTAGGGAATGAGCCCAAAATGAGGTATTTTCAAGGCTCAAGTGGTACATAAAATGGGGATTGAACGTACACCATTAAAAAAAAATTATTGAGGGCCAGAGATGTCTTGGATCAATCTGTAATTTGGTTTTTCACTTAATCCATGTTATTTTGACCTTATGAACGGTTTGGATGGAAAATAAAAATCATGATGGTCCTGGGAAAGTTTCAACGGTAGGCATCATTATCAACGCTGCATCATGTGTTGTGGTCCAACTGCGCCTTATATCCGTCTCATTTTTTTGGATCACATCATAAAATGATTTGGAAATTTGGATGAACGGTTTTGATAAATCTCATACATGACAGTGGGCCCCTACCAGGACCGATTTCGGTCTTGGCGGGGGCAGGACGCAAGACAAACCTTTCATGTGTACGTCACACATGTGCAAACACGGCAAATAGGTATGAGATCAAATCCAACCATCAAGTTCATCCGATCATTTAAATACTGCAATCTAGTCCAATCAGCATGTGAGCCCCAACATCATAATAATAATAATAATAAAGCGAATGTGTTAGAAAACTTCAGCCAAGGTTTTTAGACCAGTTAAATTATTTTGGAAACTATGGCCCACCCGACCAATGAATCAAAATAATTGTTGTTTTAGAGTGTCAATATATTATTTTAGTTATGATAGATGGATTGGATCTTGGACCTACAGTTCTATTCTGGCACAAGTGTGGCATGTCCAAGAGCATTATCGTCCATGCGTGTGCACTTAGGTAATCGATATTTTCAGCTACTCTTTTGATAGATACACCCTACTACTTTTGCAAGAGTGCTAAACACGATACCAAGCAAATTCTTTTCTCTGATAAACAAGTGGGTACGGTACAAGCACTGTGAGAGGGGGAGCGACGGCCAGAGAGAAATCGGGTATCGGGTATCGGGTCGGGACATCCGTCTCAGTGGAGTTTGAAAACATTATTTAAGAAATTTCTAAAATGTTTCTTCCTTTAAAAGTCCACATTGAAAATGAGATGTTATGTTGCTATTAGAACTCTACCTATTTTGGTGGACCATCACCTACTGTATCATTTTCCAAGGGGTGATTTAGACGGACGTGGATGGCCTGTGCCCGGAGCACAGTAAGTTCCTGTAGTCGGAATCTGTGTGGGGCCTACAGTAATGCGTGTGACAAATCCACCCCGTCCATCCCTTTTTCAAGATTACAGTAGGATAGGAATCTAAAAATCAGGCAGATCCCAAACTCCTGTGGGCCACACCACAAGGAACAGAGGGGATTGAACGATTGCCATTGAAAACTTTGTGGGCCCACAAGTTTTGTACCAGGCCTGCAGTTTATTGGAAGCAGATTGCCTCCTGCCCCGGCCTGTGCGATTATTCATCCAGGCTATGTGGGTTTTAAGGTATAAACTTAAAAGGGAAGCAGATTCGCGGTTGATGCTGACCACATGTACAGGATTGAACACCCACCTTGGAAAGCTTCCTGGGAGCTGCATGAGTTTTCGATCAAGCTAGATGTTTGTGTTTTACTTTCATCAAGTATGATGATTTCATGATTAGGTTAGGATGAAAAATAAACATTGTGCGGCTCTTATGAAAGGTTTTAAAGATGAGTGCCAACATTGTGGTGGCCCTGGGAAAGGTTTTAATGACTAGTGTTAGTATTTGAGTTTACTTATAAAAGTCCGATGTAACTCGTTTAAGTTGACTTGAGCTCAATAAAAGCTAATGGGCATTGTCAACCATAAACATCATATTCTAATAGTGATAAGTTGGTTGAGTTGGAACTAATGAGCTGTTAATCAAAAAGTTAATTTAAATCCTAACCATAAAGGCCTCAACCCAATCAATCCAGCTGATCTAATCATAAACCTTAAGACCCTAAAATTATAAAGCCTTAGTCAACTCGACGTGTTAATTTATTGAGCTATGACCCATTCGGTCAGCCTAGTTAATCCAAACAACCCAGTCAACACACCTAATAAAGTTCAAAACCAAGCCCGAATCAAAGCCCACAATCAGGTCCAATCAGAGTATAGTGTGCAACAACAATGCAGCCCCCTTCACAGTAGAGCCTCCGCATGAGTGAGGGATGTGACCTACTAAAGGGAGAGTTCCAAGTGTGGATCAGCGGCAACCTAGTTGCCGTTGACTACGTGGCACTTCTCCTCTTCGAGTCAACATCCCTGAAGCATGTAGAGTCCCTCTTTTCTAGACTCATAAGTGTGTGGTTGATGTGTACTTACTCTAATGTTAATCTCCTTACTCAAATTTACCATTTTACCACCACAACAAAGTCATGAGATGATGTTAATCTCCTTACTCAAATTTGCCTATAAATTTTGAAAGAATTATAAGAAAATTGAGTTTGGGGGCTATAAATAGCATATCCTCTTCTCATTTCAGGCATCCACTTTCATTTCAAAGCCTCTTCATCCCTTAAAAATTTAGTCATCTAGTTATCCCATCCCTCCAGAGAGAGAGAGAGAGAGAGAGAGAGAGAGAGAGAGAGAGAGAGAGAGAGAGAGAGAGAGAGAGTCTAACCCTGATCTAACTTAGTCTAACTAGAACTTAAGCCACTTAAGTCCTAATTCGAGCTACTCGATTTTACCTTTGCGACATTACCGTCTATTTAACTATTCAAGTTTCAAATCAGTTGCATTTAAGTTAAAACATTAGCATTGTGTAACACTCATTCCCTTTTCAACGCCACTGCTCCTCAAATACATTATCACTGCATTACATTTTATCATTTTCTCGTATCTAATTGGTGGGCGTTTACTTAGTGACTAACCGATATAATCAGAGCCAATCCATCAGAAACCCAGCCAATTAGCCATCGCGTATTATGAGCATCAATATAGCATTGAGAATCTCATACATCACATTTTTACATACTTTGAACATTGCACTCGATCGATTCAAACGTATGTCTACGATTTATCGATATAATTAGATCATGCCCATCATAAATTTGGATTAATTAACCATCATTATCATTGCATTACATTTTAATTTTGTGTGTGAGAATTAATCTTATTTATTATAAAGTAGTCAGATCTTGTAGAGTAAAGACCATACGTTCGTACAGACAGAGTGGGTGCTTAACACCTTCCCTCTTTACAATTGTGGTCCTTTATTAAAAACTCGTAGAACAAAAACTAAAGAATCATCTTAGGGCTAAGGATCTTTGTATTCTCACTCCTAAGTATTTTTATAAGGTTTAACCGACTGTAGGATTAAAATTATTAGTTAGTGACGAGTCTGGTCAAATATAACACCCTCTTAATCCAACAATGTCCTCGAGTGAGATAACCATTGAAAAAGAGAGTCGATCCTCCATTCAGGATCCAGCATCCACATCACCATAAGGGGTTGTTTGGCACCATGGATTTGGGGGATTTGAAATCCCCAGGGTTGTTTGGCACCATAAAGTAACCAGGGGTTTCAAATCCAAGAGGTTTCAAATCCCCTCTATTAGAGGGTTTGAAATCAAAAGTGAGACCTTGGATTACATCTAAAATCATTCTCATAGTTGCATGTGTAACATGTGCATCACTAAACTATTAATTTATTGCACACATGGCTCACTAATGATATCCTAAAATAATTAGATTGTCAATTGCATCACTATAATTACTTTAATACAATGATCAACACCGTCCAAACATTGTCCATGTAAATCAATGATTAAAAATCGTTAGTTAGTCGCTTGGACATAATCCTATGCTTGTGACCCACCCAAGACTTAGAATTTCATCATTTTTTAGCAAAGTATATATTTTGGCGGGCTTATTACAACCATCGTGTCAAAAATTACATAAGTTCACTCATTAGAGATATTATTGATTTAGTAATTAAATTCAAACCACGTAAATATTAACTACTTTTGGATAAAAGTTGATTCTCAATCTAGGGTGCCAAACGCAACAAGAGGATTTCAAATCCAGGGGGTTCCAAATCTAGGGGGTTTTAAATCCACGCTTCCAAATAGGCCCTAAGTCACCTATATATACTGGTCACAACCCATCCTAGTTTGTCCAATCTACACCAATTCAACTCTAACTTGGATGAGTTACGGCTCAACTCAAATTCAATCACTTTGTTACAGAGAGTATCCCTCGTGGGGGTGGCTAACAGTGAAGTGTGAACTGATAATGGGGTGTACTAACAAGCTAACATTAAAAAAAAAAAGATAGAAAAAAAAAAAAACAAAAACAAAACTAGAGAGAGAGAGAGAGAGAGAGAGAGAGAGAGAGAGAGAGAGAGAGAGAATTGAGCTACACATAAGTGACGAGGAGAGAGGTGTTCGTTACATGTATTTTTTTATTGGTTCGCTAAAGTTGTATGGTCAATACATACCTCTCCAGTAGTAGAAAGCTTACACTTTTTGTTAAATCAGTTTGGGTGGTGTGTCGGGAAAAAAATTACTCTACTTGGCTGTTGTATACACACGAAGGGTTGGCACATGTGGGCTAGCAAGCCTCCTCTTTTTTTTTTTAAGCATCAGTTGCTTGGATGGGTGGTCTAGAGCATGGTTAGTTATTTGGCAAACAAAAACATTGTGTGGAAAAAGTTCAAGTATACTTTAGTGTAGACATGAAAAATGCAGTTAAAACTTTAGTTATAAAGTGCGGAAACATTTTTTAAAAAGTTCTAAAATGGATATGTTGAGGTATACAACTTTACTTGAAAATTTCAGCACAAAAACTTCACACACACATGTATACATACGGAAAAGGTACAATGAGGTGAGCTTTGCAGGCCCTGCCGTGATGTGTGATAAATATCCATCATATTAATTAGATGCACCTTTCTATGGTGTGTCGTGGGCCTAAAAATAAGGTCAATCCATGACTTAGGTGGGCCACACTACAGACAACATTTGAGAGTGGATGCACACCAATTGAAACTTTTTTTAAAAAACTGTATATAGGCCCAATGAGATGCGGTTTAGACATCTAACCCATCCATTGTATGTGCCCCACCTAGATGAGGAGTCACACAAAATTTTAGGCCATTTCAAAACTCAAGTGGGCCCCACCAAGCTTTTTAGATGTTTTAGCCATGATTTTCCATAGTTCTAGACAGTATGACCACCTGAGTTCTAGATATGAATGAGTTTTTGTACATCCCACAATCTACAGGGGACCTACCAAATGCACGGGTGTGTATGTCTTTCACACATCACAATGTGGCCCATAAAGCTCGGCCTCAAAAGAAGCTCCCATGAGGTCAATCTCATCATATTTGTGTGGACGTATGCAGAGAGAGAGATCCTAGTTCTCATGGAAACTTCGCGAGAACTTTTAATATGTGGCGTGGGCATAAAAACTGAACAGTTGACGATCACTTATATAGTATAAGATATATGAACAACCCTATGATCATTTATAATATTGATCCACTTACTAAAAAAGTAAATAAGAAAAATGAGTAGTTAAAAAAAGAAAGCAACATTTCAAATTCAACATTCAAGAATGCCTCACTTCATGTGCACGCCACCCTGATTTTTGATACATGGGTTATTCATAGTGCACTGTTATCTAATGAATTGGCCACATCTATAATTAGGAGCAAGACAGCTAAGAAGAGAGTGGGCTGAGAATCTCTGATTTTTTTCCTGCAAATGAGCCCTTGTTCTCTGTACATGATTCAAGACTGTCTGAGATGTCGTTGCTGTGGATGACTGGCTATAACAACATTCTAACAGGACTGATGCTTGACTAGGTGTGTGCTGCAAGGTTGATGGTTGATGGTAGTTTGGTTGAGGCTGAAGAGAGAGGTGGGATGAATCTTCGCAGCTAGCGGCATGTAGGCATGTGGCTGTTAGCCATGCAGCATGGCCAACCAGTTGTCTAAGTTTCTCCAATTGATTCTCATGTGGGGGCAGTTGTGGGTCTCCTCTAGTTCTTTATTTATTTATTTATTTTTATTTTTTTTAAAACCATTTGCCAATTAGGCAAAATGATAGGTGAGGCCAAATGTTATTGTGGAGCCCACCCGAAAGTTCAGTCTGTACATCCTTGTTTCAAATTAACAAAGATTAAATAAAAATAAAAAAAATAAAAAAATAAAAAATAAAAAAAATAAAAAAGAAGAAGAAAAGAATTGGCTGCATCTCAAACACACATGCTTTATGAAGGTGGGAATAAGGCACCACATAGGAATCTCATCATTAGGCTAGGTTCAATATGATAGTTTTGCATCATTTAAAGATGGTTATCACTCACCTTTCTCATATGTTGCACTCATTTACTACTACCTATACAATTCAAATTGTGGGGTTAATTGTGGATAGAGCATATCTACAAATTTACATAGATCAAGCAATCCTAACCATCCCATTTATGGCTATCAAATGAATGGTCGGAATTAAAACAATGAGTGGTCCATATTCTAAGGATGAAATAGATGGTACCATCTTCTTAGTGTCATTTTAAAGTTATGCTCCATCCATAATTGGGTCAAATATTTGGATTGTCGACCTTATTGTTGTACAACTGTACCAATGTAATGTTTGAAGAGCCGCCATGATTTTTAAATGGTGTAAGAATATCATTGGAGTATAACCTATCAAGTCCTTATATTATTGCATGAGAGTTTTGTTAGGATTGTATATTCATGTGTGTACAACACAGCTAAGATACGTGTCCTAACAACATGGCATATATATGTAGCTTTGAGATATAGTCATGGCTATGTGGGACAAAGTTAAGGTCAATTTCTTGGATGGTTAGGAAGGAAATAATACGGGACCTCACTCTTGCCCTGATGGTAGACTCACAAGAGTTTCAACACCAAGTCATCGGTTCAAGTGCCCATAGGTGGTGAAATCTCACTATGATGTGAGTGTATGGCTTTCGATGAGAATAACTTTGTGATTGGTTATCTATTTCAAGCATATAATATGTTGTTGGAATGATATTGTCCTAAACAATTTTATAGCTTCAATTGTTTTAAGGAATAACTTTGTATTTTTATTTATGATTCATTATTTTTAGTACGTTACGGGCTTTACTATTTTAGTTAGGATTTTTATCATTTTAGAGCACTTTAGGGTTTGAAGATGTTCAATTTTTCTTAAAATCAGTGTTTAAGCCATGCAAAAGAGTTTGAATTACTTTGCAAGTCGTTTACTACTTTTTGTAATTTTACAATTTTAGAAAAATTTACTATTTAAAAAAAGTTATAAATTTAGGACTCAGCTTGTACAAGTCATATGAAAGCGTTTTGTAGAGAGATGTTATTCGAGCATTATTCATTATTTTCAATAATATTTTTTCTTTAGAGACTTTTTGTTTTTTCACCCTGTGAATTAAAGATTTTTCATGATTTAAGGATTATCATAGATGAAGAAGACAATGATTTCTTCCCTTCTCCTTACACCATGCACTTGCGCTATGCTAGTAGCTATAAGTCATTATGTTACCTACTCGTGAATATATAACACGACTCACATACTTGTCAGCATATGTGCCGACATGACATGTTGCTTCAAGATTTAGTCCTTGTATTACGACGTGTTCCTTTATGTAAATGCTCACTATTTTCAAACTATGGTCTAAATGGGTGGGGCATTAGCAAATATCGTTTATGTAAATTATAATTTCATATTACTTTGGTGGTAAAACTAGCACAACAACTATTTTAATGCTAGAAGTAGAAGGAAAGATTAGTATGCAAATATTTATTCCTTTATGAGAATGATAGAACGAATTTGTACTATCAGACACTCTTAACGGCATATTACAGTTGATTCTAAGCACTTGGAAATTGAACATGTTGAATACATTAATACAAACTAAATTGTGGAATCCAAGGTCGTGAGGTCATAGTGTTGGTTGAGCAATCATGACCTTTGATTTGATGGCACTTTTTTTTTGAAATGAGACCATTGGATATTTTTCATTTTTAACCGTTCAATATATCTTCACAAATTGGATGGTTAAATAATCAATTGAGTGTAAATTTTCACTCATGATACATCTTCACTAAGACTATTAATTTAGACAATTTAATTTCAAATACTTATATGCAAGATGCAATATCTAAGTAAACTATATATCAACCATCATACTTTGCTCGAGTATTAAAATTTTCTCATAGCATATATAAAAACACTCAAATGTCAATTTACTAGAACTTGTATTTCCCACAAAGAATTTAATTGTAAATGCATTATCTAGAGATAGGTAACACGTTGTAAACTAACAATTTCGTTTAGAGAGATTTTCTCAAGTAATCTTTGATGAAGGCTTTGCAGAATCCAATATGGATTAATTTGAATTGGTCATCTGTAGTTATCTTAACAATTATTGCTTGAATTCATTGTTTAAAAAATTGAGAAAATGATGTTTCCTAGAAATATTTTTTTAAAAAGGAAATTATGCAAAAGAAAATAGCGTTTCTCTTAATTGTTTTTCAACGAGATTTTCTTTACTAAAAAAATAAAATTCAGCGTACAAATTTTTTTCATGAAAAATTTACTAGAAGATAGAAGGTGACATATGTGTAGAACATTGTCATGTAGGACATTGGCACAAATGGGGAGCTTGAAGATGAGGAGTGGCATGTGTTGCACATGTGGGACACATGATAAAGAAAAGTAGCACATGTGGGGCATTTAAAGATGATAAGTGGCAGATGATGCACATGTTGAACATTAGTAAAGGATAGAGCATTAGGGCTATCAACGGGTCAGGTCCTAAAGTTCTCGTACTTGCGTTAATTGGATTGAGTATTGTCAGGTCCATATTTCATTCTTAAAAACTTTGATTCAAATTTAATCAGATTTGGGTACCAATTAGGTACATTTTGGTCTTTAGATCTTGGTTTATGGCCAGGCCAACTAAATGAATGGTTTTTATTGCAAATATATTTGCCACTTTGACATGCATTTGTGTATAAATGTGCTTTAATTGTTACATGTATACGGCTTAGGAAACATCATTCCTTTGCAACGAGTGGACTTGTTCCACTCTTTTATCGATGTAAAAGGCTTCACAAGCCCAAAGAGATGAGGTAGACTTGGCTAGTGAGGGAACCCAAGTGAAGCATATCACCTGAATTTTTGACTCCGCACTATCTTTCTTGATTGGATTTAACTCATAGAATGCCTATTCTTTTAATTGCTTAAACCCTTGTTACTCATCCACTGGTGAAGAACAGGTGCTCTCACACCAAACAAGATCTTTATGAAGACTGATCGAGACATAATGAATCAAAATGAGAATACTATACATCATATATTATTAGTTTTCCTCAAGCCAGTTTTTAAGTGATGAAAATCCAGAAATGCCTGAGCAGTAGACTCACGAGTTTCAATTCAAGGTCATGGATTCAAGTAACCATTATGGTGAAAACTCACTATGACGTAAGTGTGTGGTTGTGGGTGTGCATGTAAAAAAATAAAAATAAAAATAAAAAGAAGAATAAAAAGAGCCTTTTAGTACTTATTTTATTGAGCGGATGGTAAAATAGGGTTTGCAAAGTGCCTATGCACATTAACAAAATTCAGTTTGCCTAAAAGGGTTTTAGGTGTCACTGCCCCCTTAGAGGTTGCATCCAAAGAGGCCCTTAGGAGTATGACACATCATACGCGTGCACATATAAGTGGCATGCGTGTACCTCAGTCCTCATACCGTTTAAATAATCAACTCAAGATGGATGGATGCAGAAACTTGCTAAGCAATTAATGGACATTACCATTCTGATAATTTCATTTTCAAAAAGCCTTTTATGGACCAGAATCATTTACAATAATCCTTTATGCACTGATGAAAATGCCCAAGCTCTATGGGGTCCACCATGCCATATCTATATGTATCATCCACTCCGTCCATAGGTAAGAAACTTTCTTTGAAACATGATGCAAAATATCACCTCAACAGAACTTGGATGGTCCACACGAATTGGAAACCTGCATGATGAAAAATGTCACTTTGGAAGAGAGCTCTGACGGGCCACACCAACAGAAACAATGTAAATTTGCTTTTGAAACCTTTTAAGTCCATGCCATGTAACCGGCCTAAGTTTTAGATAATTAAGGGCTGATTTTTGTGTCTTCACTCTTTTTTAGTGAGTTAAACTTGATTAACAGGTTTAACTAAAGGAGCATATTATGGTGGTCCCACAAATGAACCTATGGTTGGCATCCCATCCCCTATTGTTCTCTGAGGTGTGGCCCACATGAGTTACGGATCTGGCTGATCTTTCACTCTATAAACGAGAATTGAGGATAGAAGCTGATGGATGGAGTTGATTTTACATGTACAACTTCTTGGACCCCACAGAGGTTGGATGTTTTTAATTTAGGAAAATGAGGGGGTGTTTTGGGAAGAATAAGGAATCAAGGAAGCTTTGTCGTTTTGAAAATGACAATAATTTCTATGGAGAGTTTCTTTTGGTAGTCTTTCTCTCTTTACCCAAATTCAACAGAGAGGTTTGCTGGAACTAGAAGCAAGGGTGACAAATGTTTAGTATTTTTTCAAAAAATAACTCGATAATATTGTTAAAATAATTCTATTATTACATAATTATATATTAATAATTTTAAATAACTTATTTATGACAAGTTTTTTTTTTGAATTTCATTTTTGGCGAGATATTCCCAAATAATATTTTGAAAGAACCTCAAAAATGTAAATATCTCCTAAAATTAATTAGATGGTTGAGATAATTTGATCTTGGAGTTTGTTTTGTTATCCCCATTCAATGTAACGCATCATATAAACAGTTTAATTGATTGAAAAAGACGTTGATATAACAGCTAGAGTCTCAGTGCATTCCACTCATACTTAGTGGATATGGCACATGCAACTCATGTGAAGAGAGAGAGAGGTTTGCAAGATGTCGGATAAAGTTAAAGGTGTAAAGAATAGCTATTCATTACTTAGGTTGAGGGTGAGGATTAGCATTTAGAGGCTTTGAAGTGATATACGGGGCATATATTATTTCAACGAAATGATGTGGGAGTTGCATTGCGTAGATTAATTTGTAAATTTAACATTGATCTAATGTTTACTTCCTTCTATTAATAAATACTTATTTCTTGAATTTAGACTTGAAAGTTTTCCTAGATGGGTGAGCTTGCATGATTGGACGGTTTATACAATCTTGCAATCTTTGTAAAAGTTGAAGATGAACGGTCAAACATTTATTTAACCACCAAGAGAACAGACAATCTTATCACCCATTCAATTTTACCGTTAAGATGGTTTCCTGATTATGATCACCAGCTTAAATCATTTACGGGAGATAGACAGAATATGAGTATACATATTATCTCTTTCTTTCTTCTTTTTTTTCAAAAACACCCAATTTTTGAATGGGATTAACAAGAAAACCTTCCTTTTTTATTTATAATAGAGGGATTAGAGAGTTTGGATGAGGTACATCTCATTAGATCTTTTCATCTTTCTAATTTTATTTCAAAATTAGAATCGAATTTTAACTTAAAATTTTTAGATACAATTTCAAACTTCCAAGAAAAACCAAAAACTATAAACGAAAAATAAGAAGAAAAAATATATTGCACCATAAACTAGTGGTTGTTCACAAGTAAACCTTGTGGGCAGGGGTGTACATCGAGTCGAGCCGAGTTGAGTTGGCCTCAGCTCGAACTTGGCTCAACCCTCGAACTTGACTGGCCAACTCGGCTCGATTCGGTCAGTAACTTGGGCTAGGTCGAGTCGAGTTCAAGCCAAGATCGAGCTAAGTTTACCAGTGCAGCATTTTCATAAACACCTAAACTGCACCTTCAAAATCTCATTATATTTGAGACAGCAGCAATGGTTTTACAAGTACTTTATCAAACACCTTCTAAGCAACATAAAAATCAAGAAAAAAATGGTACTAGTTTCATATACATTCCTTCCATGCCACCAGCCATACTTCGTTGAGTCATTTCATCAGACATTTTATGAGTAACATCAATATCAAAGTAACTAAGTCACCGAACTGGTTCAATCCAAGTTTGATTCGGGCTAGGTTCAATTCGTGTCGAGTCGAGCTAGGGCCAACTCAAACTCAACTCGAACTCATTTTCAAGCTCAAAAAATCAACTTGACTCAGGTCAAACTCAGCTTCAAACTGAGTTGAGAGCTTTTTCGAGTCGGGTCAAGTGAGCTAACCGAGCTAGCTCGATTCGTATACACCTCTACTCATGGGCCTACGTCACTAGGACTTTTGACTATTTCCATATAGCCATTCATTAAGCATTTACCAAGTAGCTAGTTGAAAAATCAAATGAATATATATATATATATATATAACACATGAAAATGCTCACCTGCGAACCAGTTCGTACGTACTACGTACGAACTTTTTTGAGAACCCATCATATGTGATGTGGATCCAAAATCTAAACCGTTCATGTGAAGCAGCACCTCGTGAAACCCCCAAGGCCCAAGTTTGACTTTGATCTAAAACTTTGATGGGCCATAAAAAATGAAACAGTTTCCTCCCTTGATTTGCATTTCTCTTTGCTACGGCCCACCAGAATTTTATATCGAGGTGAAAATTTGTCACATGAGGTTTCGTGGGATTCCGCATCACATGGATCGTTTAGATTAGACACCCATGGCACGTGTGCAAAGGTGCGCACGTGCGTAGGTGCGCAAGGGAGCATGACTCTATACACACACACACGCGCGGGGGGAAATGCTCACCTGCAAACCAGTTTGTACGTACTATGTACGAACTTTTTTGAGAACCCATCAAACGTGATATGGATCCAAAATCTGAACCGTTCATGTGAAGCAGCACCTCGTGAAACCCCCCAGGCCTAAGTTTTACTTCAATCTAAAACTTTGATGGGTTATAAAAAATGAAAACAGCTTCCTCCCTTGATTTGCATTTTTCTTTGCTATGGCCTACCAGAATTTTAGATCGAGGTGAAAATTTGCCACATGGGGTTTCATGGGATTCCAAATCACATGGACTGTTCAGATTAGACACCCATGGCACGTGTGCAAAGGTGCGCATGTGCATAGGTGCGCAGAGGAGCATGACTCTCTCTCTCTCTCTCTCTCTCTCTCTCTCTCTCTCTCTCTCTCTCTCTCTCTCTCTCTCTCTCTCTCTATATATATATATATATATATATATATATATATATATATATGGAAAAGGTACAATGCACTCGAGCTCACGGCTCTATCCCATGCGGTCGAGCTGTATGGGCCCCACCGTGATGCCTTTCAAACATCTACCCCATGAGTCAGATGCATCAGTTCACCGTGGACCTAGGTCTCAAAATCAAGTCAATTCGTGACTTGTATGGGCCACACCACATACAAAAGTGAAGAGGAGCCGTGCAACCATTAAAACATTCATAATCATTTTTGTGGCCCACAAAAGATGTGGCTTGCAAATCCAGCCCATCCATTATGTCTCCCACTTGTATGACGGTTCATACCAAGTTTCAGCAGCATTCAAAACTCAGGTGGGCCCCACCAAGTGCTTTTATATATTTTAACGGTGTCTTCACATGATTTTAGATGGTATAGCCCACCTGAGTTCCGTATACGGCTGATTTTTGGGATATCTCATTATTTAAAGGGGAACCATCAAATGCACAGTGTTGATGGTCAACATGCATCACTGTGGGGCCCACACAGCTCGACCTCACGATAAGCTTATCGTGAGCTCGAGCGCATAGTACCTTTTCCCATATATATATATATATATATATATATATATATATATATATATATATATATATAAACCCACAATATTGGTAATGTTAATTTTAATTCATTGCCTCTTCGTAAAAGGAGAAGAACACAGTCAAACTTACATGCTTTAAATTTATTTAAATAAATAAAAAACACATCCAATATCCTTCAAATAAGGAAAAGCTTTATATAATCAAAAAGCTAATTATAGCAAATCTCAGGCTCTCCACGCATGGCGTCCACTTTCAGTTTTAAAAGAATGTGGACCTTTGATGGAACCTTGAACATTCATCTTCTAGCACACTCATCCAGCAAGTATCACTTTAACTTTGAATTTGGACCGTCCGACTTTTTCTATCCGTCCATTTTTTCTGGTACAAGTATGATCTGCCTGATGAGCGGACCAATACTATTTTCTGTCCATGGCATCTTTACAGTGTATATTACAATCCAAGGAATGGCGTGGATCTCTGACACGTGTGGTTATCCAACTGCAGAAAGCAGGCCTGGCATGGTATCTGTGATGCGGGGCCCATCATTCTATCAAAAGATCTAAAAGATCCAAATGACAGAGAGAGAGTGTGTAAACTGCAACATTCAAAGCTCATTGAAATGGGAAAAAGGAAAGTGTTTTGTTTTGCCTGTTGAAATTGGTAGGATTTGATGTAGACAGTAGAGTAGCCATATGGCACCGTATGCAGGAGATAGGTGAGCTACCCACCGTACACGTGGCATGAACACCCAAATGGTGGGACCCATTGTAGATGGATTATTACTTCAGGTTTCCACTAACATTAACGATTGTAATTGCTTGATTGGGTGACATCTAATGACTTTCTGGTTTTGATTGCTTCACTACTCTACAGTGGGTCCCACTATTTGGGTGGTTAGGCTTTGATTCACATGCGCTGGGTATGGCGAATAAACAGCGGGCGGCAAGTTGGGATCGACAACGTACATGAGATCTACACCGTCCATCAGGTGTGTTGCCTGATATTAACCATGAAATGGAAAAATCAGGTCAGTCAAAAACTATGGTAGGCCGCCACAAAGTGGGGAAGAGTTGGGATGGGATGCCCGCCATTAGTGGAACGTGGGGTCCACCATGGTTTATATATACCGTCCAATCCGTTCATCTGATGCGAATCACCAATGAAGGACTTCCCAAAATTCACAATATTATGAAACTTTGGTGGGTCACACCATGTAAATTAGAAGTTTTGGCCATGATTTGAAACTGTTTCTTATGGTGAGGGCCACTGAGTTTTGGATCAGATGTGATGTTTGCAATGAAGGTCAAACATTTGGTAGCGCATCTGATGGACGGTCCAGAAGGTAACGAAAAAAGTATTTATAGTTATGGCAAAGAAAAAGATAGATAACCGGCTGGACCATCAGTTCAAGTGGTCAACTCCACGTGCTTGGGAGCCTCGATTGCCTGGGCCTCTTACAGGGCCTTCAACGTCCTCCTTTGGCCCCTCTGGGTCTCCGGCTTCCAATTGTTTGAGTATCGTTTGGAACATACAATGAAAAATACAGTTAAAATTTTGGTCTTAAAAAATTATAAAGGCTAAAATAATTAAAGAAGGATACATTTGAATATAATAAGATTTTACTAGGAAAGTTTGGGATAAAATTTGGCAACTATGGGTTATTCTTTAGGTTTTTTCTTTTTTTTTGGTGGTTAAATAGGGAGAACTAGATATTACAAAGGGTTTTATATAAGTTAAAGAGACATTTTAAATTTAACAAAAGATGGTGAATTTAAAAGTTTAAATATGGAAGTACAGCATGTGTGTTATCTACAATCGAATCCAAGCCAGTAGATGTGCTAGTGTAGGACACATTTGAGAGATCCAAGCTTCCCACTAGGTGGGCCTTGGTGTGTGGATGTTGACCTAAGAATCGAGTTGGCCATGCATCAGGTGAGTCACAGTGAATGAAAACGGAGGTCAATGGTCCACTCAATGTATATATAAACTTTTGATAGAGTAATTTTAATCTGTTGTAATATTATTTGCTTAACTGAGATCTATTTCGGTTGATCGAGAGATTGTTAATGTCTTGGTCAACCAAAAGTGTGATGGAGCGAAATGCGTTAGTGTGGGTTTTTGTTTTAAATTTCATGTGGAAGTGTGTAAATAACTTCTAATCACGTAATTAGGGTAGAACAAAAGGAGCTTAATATGTTTTTAAGGGTTTTGAGAGAGAATATAAGGTTTCTCATCTATAAGTTGTTTTATCTCTTGTAATTTATTATTATTATTATTATTATTTTATAGTGGATTGTTTGTTGTTTGGTACCGTGGTTTTTTTCCGTAATGGTTTTTTAACATAAATTTTATGTCTTTGTGGTTGCTTAAAATTTTCTTTCCCTATTACATTGTGTGATTCTATCTAAGGTTGCTTCCACGATGAATAAGTCATGTCAGGGCTTGTTACATCCCCAAGAAGTGGTATCAGAGAAAACATTTGGTTTTCAGATAAAATCTAAGACATGACATCGAGGGGATTGAATGTAAAGTTCGAGACAGAAATTCGTGAGAAAAAATAATTTTAAATTATGAAGGTTAAAGATGAAATTTCTCATAATTCAGTAAGGGTTGTAACAAGCAGTAATCCTTGGCAAAGTGAAATGTCTAGAATCGATGAAAGAAGATGATTGAGATAAACTTGATTAGATGGAGATTAACGCAATCTAATTATGCTTGGTCGAAAAAGTCTTTTATAATGTCATCGATGAGACAACTACTGCCACCCTATCAGCGAAGTTGGAAAGCATCTACATAACGAAGTTGCTCTCCAATTGTCTATATATGAAGAGATAGATGTACAATCTGAAGATGGCGGAAGGGTTAAATCTCTTTAAGCACATTAATGCCTTTAACAAACTGATTTGTAAATTAACAAGTACGTGGATGTGAAGATCGATGAAGAAGACAAAGCCATAATTTTATTGACATCTCCTCTAGATTCCTACAAGTATCTGGTGGATACTCTTTGCCATGGTAAGGATACCTTAGACTTTAATACCATTATCTCATCCTTTTAGTCGAAGCAGTTGATGAGGAATAACGGTGGAGAATGTATGTCTACGAGTACATTGGTTGTTAGTGGTAGATCGTCTAAGCGAGAAAATGGGAAGTCATGATCGAGGTCCAAGTTAAAGGGCAAATGAAAGTTAAAGTGTTGAAATTGTGGCAGGACAAAACATATGAAGAATGACTATAAAAATCTCAAAACCTAAAAGGAGGAGAAATCATATGATTTGTTAAATGAGGCTAATTGAGTGGAATTTAATGAAGGCACAAGTGATTGTGACGTATTTTCTATGTCCAAGGTTGGACACTTATGTAATGAGTGAATTTTGGATACAGGGGCATCATACCACAGGTATCCTCATCGGAATTGGTTCACTACGCACAACGAGTATGACGCTGGCTTGATTATTTTAGGCAATGATCATGCCTGTAAAATGATTAAATTGGTTTCGTTCACATCAGAATGTATGATGGGATGGAGTGTACTTTTATTGATGTGAGGCATGTTACAATTTGAAGAAGAATCAGATATCTTTGAGAGCTCTTGAGGCACTCAGATATAAATTCATCAGCTATGAAAGTTTTTAAAGGGGCACTCACTATTATAAAGGCACATAGGAGCAGAAACCATTATAGATTGATCAGGAGCACTGTATCAGGTAGAGTCACAACATTTGTAGCAGAATCTACATCAGCATGTGTGTGGCATGCATTCTTAAGCCACATGAGCGAGAGCGGTATGAAGGTACTTCTTGATTATGGTTTGATTCTTAGTTTAAAAAAGGTACTTCTTAATCATGGTTTGATTCCTAGTTTTAAAATTTTTAATTTAGATATATATGAGCACTGCATATATGAGAAACAATCAAT
Source organism: Magnolia kwangsiensis (assembly GCA_037074715.1). Lineage (NCBI taxonomy): Eukaryota > Viridiplantae > Streptophyta > Magnoliopsida > Magnoliales > Magnoliaceae > Magnolia > Magnolia kwangsiensis. Next base: position 23,101,197 of record CM073582.1, read on the forward strand.
GTTAAATTTTAAAATTAGAAAACATGTTAGTAAAAGATAACTTGATTATGTGGACTTGAATGTGTGGGGGTCATCGACAATTGTTTCTGGATGAGGGTTGTGATTCTTTATCTCTCATTCATTGACGACTTATTTAGAAAGGTTTGAGTTTATTTCATAAAATAAAATTTTGATATTTTTGTTACTTTCAAGATATGGAAAGCAATGATTGAAAAGAAAATAGAGTAAAAATTAAAAATTTTGAGGATAGACAACGGCGGAGAGTTTACTTTTAAGGATTTTAATCAGTATTGTAAGAATGAAGGGATTGTGAGACATAACACAGTGAGGCATACATCAGAGCAAAATGGTGTGGCGGAATGAATAAATCAAACTTTTTTAAAAAGAGAATGAAGTATGTTAAGTAATACTAGGCTGGAAAAATGAGCTATAGATTGAGACTGTAAACATTGTTTGCTACTTAGTGAATCAATCTCCATCAACACTGATTTATTGTAAATTTCTAAAAAAAAGTATAGAGTAGTCATAAAGTTGATTACTCAGGGCTGCGCATATTTGGTTGTGATACTTACTCTCATGTACCACCAGTTAAGAAAGACAAGTTAGACCAAAAAGCTAAAAGGTGTAGTTTTGTCAACTATAGTGATAGAGTGAAAGGATATAAATTGCACGACTGGATTTCACGCAAGATCATATTTAGCCGAAACGTCATGTTCGATAAGGGTTTCTTATTTCGGAAGGATAAGCACAAAGAAATGAAAAAAAATAAAAATAAATAAATAATCAACAATTGATGTTGAAACACTTGAAGAAGCTAAACCATATATGAAGGTACAGGAAGAGGTGGTTGCACTTGTCAGGAGAAATCTATCGATGGATCACAGAGTACCGTTGAGACACAGGGAAACTCCAATATTGCATTTACCCTCATTACAAATGAGGGAGATCTAACTACTTTTTAAGAAGTATTAGAAGACAAAGATGCTGAGAAGTGGATGACAGTCATGCATAATGAGATAGATTCTCTCTACAAGAATGAAATGTGGGATTTAGTGAAGCTACCCGTTAGGTAAAAAGTGATCAGGTGCAAGTGAACTTTCTATAAAAAACTGGATAGGTACAAGGCCGGATTAGTTGCAAAGGGCTATGCTCAGAAACAAGGTGTTGACTTCAGTAAGATATTTACACTTGTAGTCAATTAAGTATCTATCATATTCGTATTAGATTTGGTTGCCCAATACAATTTAGAATTAAAATAGTTAGATGTGAAGACTGTGTTTCTACATAAGGAACTATAAGAGCAAATATACATAAAGTAGCATAAAGGGTTCAAGGTGTAGGGAGAGGAGAATAAGGTTTACAAGTTAAAGAGGTCATTGTACAACTTGAAACGGCTGTCTAAGCAGTGGTTAAAAAAAAGGTTTGATTCTTTTATGTTCAGAGATTTATTATATGTAAATTTTTTCATCATGTCTACTTCAAATCACTAAGTGATAGGGAATTCATTATTATAGTATCGTATATTGATGATATGCTTATCGACGACCATAGCATATCTGAAATCAACATATTGAGGGCTTAATTATCCATGATATTTGAGATAAAAGATTTAAGGGCTACAAAAATAATTTTCAGCATCGACTTACACAAAAATAAGAAAATGATTAGGTTATGGTTTTCTTAGAATGAGTATCTTAAGAAAGTCTTGGTCAAGTTCAGAATTCGAAAGGCTAAACCAGTTAGCACATCCTACGCTGCTCACTTTTAGCTTTCTTAGGAGCAATGTCCTACTTTAGATAGAGAAAAATGATATGTCTTGTATGATTTACTTGAGCGTAGTTAGCAATCTTATGTATACCATGGTGTATACTAGACAAGATACTTCACATGCAGTGAGTGTTATGAATAGATACTTGTCAAACCTTGGCAAACAATACTGAGAGGTAGTGAAATGGCTACTTCATTATATAAGACGTACCATGAATTACGTCTTGACATTCGAAAAATCTCATAGGAGACTTGTAGGTTATGTAGATGATGATTATGTTGATAATGTGCACAATAAAAGGTCGACTTTCAGTTACTCGTTTGTGTCAGCGGGTAGAGCGATCAGTTGGATGTGAAAACTTCAGTTTATGGTTGATCTTTCTACAACCGAAGTGGAATATATGACAGTAATGTAAACATTTAAGAAGGTTGTTTTGTTGAAAGGAATGATGAATGAGTTGGAGCTTCAGTAGAAAATCGTACTTGTACATTACGACAACGAAAGTGCGATCAATTAGGCGAATAACTCATTATACCATTCTCAAATTAAACACATTGATGTACATCATTATTTTATTCGGCGGATGCTATAAGAAGGTGATGTTACTCTTGAGAAGATTCACACCAGTGAAATTTTGATGAGCATGCTTACAAAGGTGGTTCCTACAGAAAAGTTCAAATTTTTCTCAACTTCTCTGAGCTTGGCAAAGAAGGAATGAAGATAGAGTGTATACGAGAAACCACGATGATAATGCTATTATGAAGGAGTGTAGAGATGGTAATAGTAAGTTGGAATAGTGAACCTAGAGGATTAAAGTTATGTTGGAGATTGTTGATAGAATACCTTTAATTTGGTGTTGTGTTGTTCAGTTGACCGAAGAATTCTTGAGTTGACCGAATTACACATCGCGATGTTCCTGGTTGATTGAGATCTGTTTCGGTTGACCAAGAGACTCTATTGATGTCTCAATTGACTAAAGGTGTGATAAAAAAGAATGCGTAAGTGAGGATTTTTGTTTCTAATTTCATATGAAAGTGTATAAATATGCTTTTAATTACACAATTAGGGTAGAACGAAATGAGCTTAATACATTTTCAAGGGTTTTGAGGCGAAGTTAGGATTTTTCATCTGTAAGTTATTCCATCTCTTATAACCTTCTGATTATAGTGGATTGTTTGTCGTTTTGTGTAATGATTTTTTCTAGCAAGGTTTTTCTATGTAAAATTCGTGTGTTATTTGTAGTTGCTTAAATTTTTTCTTTCCTATTGCATTGTGTGATTCTATTTGAGATTACTTTCGTGCTAGACATGTCATGTTAGGGCTTGTTGCATCCCCAACATACACCCTACCTAATGGGAAATCCAACCTTATTCTTTGTTGGGGAAGCTATAAGTTGAGTTCACCCAATTAATGGCCTGAATCTCACATATGTGCCGCTTTGGCACACATTGAGTATGTGCATGTGGGATTAGCAAAGTTTTATATGGACTTCAAATTTTATTTTTTTTTTCTTTTAATGGGCATCTTCTACATATGCTTCATGGCTTAGCTTCTTTTGGGTCATGTTTTATTTTTCATTTAATTTCTTGAAATAGTTATTGCATGATTTTCTTTGTTTTCTTAATTGATGGTTTTAAAAAAAAAAAACTCGGTTACTTCTTATTTTTAGTATTTAACCTTTTCTCAAATATTTTATTTTGCTTAGGGTGTGCATTTGGTTGCACCAAATTTCATGATATTTCATGATTAGTCAATGTAATTTGGTGTAAATTTTCATGACATTTCATGAAATTTGGTGCAACCAACACACCCTTATCAAATAGACCCTGTATGAAGATGACTAGCTGGTCTAGGCCTCAATAAAGGAAGAGCGTCCAAAGTAGTTAGGTGGTCCATCGAAAACCTTTACCAAACAATCATGAGAACCACTGTTTTGAGTCTTTTTTTTTTAAAAAAAAATTATTATTTAAAATTAGGGTTCCCCACTAAGTGACAGGCACTTACCAAGAATAAGGTCTTTAGAAGGGAATAATCAGTGAAAGGGGGGATTCTCAAAGCCTACACCTAAATAGTCGGACAAGACTATGATAATGCTGTTTGAGAATGTAGCTCAATGCTATGCGTTCACTCCCCAAGTGCAGGGTTGTGATGTAGTAATAACTCGGTAAGACCGAGGTCGAATCTCAAGGGACTGAAACTTGTACGTTATCTAAAATTATCTAGAACTAGAACTAGGCTAAGATGAATTCTAAATCAATTAGCAATGGTGGAATATTTGTAGAATAATTAATCTAAAACTTAGGAAACAAATCAGAGATAGGAAACTAGGGATTCAGAGGATCCACTTGTGGAGATCAGGGAGAATTTATGCTTGCATCAAAAATTATGAAAATTACTGAACTGCCGTTGATCTAGTTTTCAAAGAGATGAAAGGAAGATAAATTAGAATGGATTCCATCACCAAACCATGCCCAAAGACTATGGTAAACAACAGAATCAAACTAATTACCACCCAATCACATGTATGTAAGTTAGGAAGGGTACCGTCATCCGACCATGCCCAGGAGATTATGGTGAACAACAGGGCTTCCTGACATCATAAACATTAAAGAGAACGGAAATATTCAAAGCCATTGCAGACCCATTGTAATTTCAGTCACAACAGACCATTAAAAACTTAAAACATTCCCATATTAATTAACTAAAATCAACGTCAATTCATGCATTAAAATTTAAATAAAATCAAATCTCTCATCGCACTACAAGCTTCACCTCTTAGCCCTAGCTAGGAGGATTTAGCCTGTCATGGATGGGCTCAATCCAAATAAATAAAGAGAAAGAAAAGGAACAGAAAAGGGAAAGAAAAAACCAAGCTCCTCTCTCTCTCCTCTGCCCACGTTGAAACCCAAGCTCGAGCCCTCTGTTCTTCCTCCCAAGACCCTGAATGAATGCTCCCCATGTCCAAAAACCTCCTTTTATAGCTGCTGGAAGGCTGGAGTCAGTGACAGAGTTGTAGCAGGACACGGAGTGCAATTTTCGCAGCCAAGTTCGGTACCATGAAACATGTCACTTTCCTCGCTCAAATTCCAAAGAAACACCGTCCCTTAATACTTTCTTGGGTCCTCTACATGATAGACGGTTCAGATCTGCCATATGATCAAAGATGGTGGGCCAAAACTGTCCGAAAAAGTCGATTTTCGCGGATGTGAGAAACCTTTCGCACCATTTCGCTGTTGTGGTCGGTGGGCCCCACAGAAGCATTTTCTGGAAAATCCACCCCGTCCATTGGATTCAGAATGAAATTTCAGTCAAGAATGGGTGGTTTTGAACGTCCATTGACGTGGCCCAGAGAAGAAATCACAAAAGAATCAGTTTTGAACGCTACCGAGCAGCCCTTTTGTGGCCTCTGTATCTCACACGTGTGCACGCATGGGTGAAAAGTGATAATATGATTTTGTAGTGCTCGAAGCCCTCTACACGGTGGACGGATCAGATCGGCCATACGAGTAATGGGTGGGGCCCACTACTGTCCGTAAAACGGACACCGGCCGTCCGTTACGCAGCCGTTTTTTTTTTTTTTTTTTTTTTCGGTCAGAGACAGTCAACCATCTCTGCCGTTTCCCATGCACGTGTAGTGCACTTGTGCACTATACACACTTTATTCATGTGGGGTCCACTGTGATGATTTTCAAAAATCTTCACCGTCTAAATTATTTCTCATCTCATTTAAACCGTCAATAATAATTTTGAGGTAGTTCCAGATATCAGGTGGGCCCAGAATCAACGGTTTATGGGCTGATCTGTCAGTTGGGGCACTTTCCGAGGTCTTCAATGGCTGAAATTTTATATGTACGGTTAATTTATGGTCCTCAGGCGACGTATGAAGTTTCGAGCCGAACGGATGGTGGGAACCTCGTAATCTTATATTCTGGACGTCCTTCAGGCCACTTGAGCTTCAATTTCTAGCTTTTCTCGGATTTCTGACCGTGTATATTTGTCAATCTTGGTCCCCTGGAGTGTGTCCCTTGCCTTTGGCATCATCAGATCGTTAAATCTCAACTTTTAACGTCCTTTTTCCATCCATGCTCATAAAATCACTTTGCCACACAAGAATGAGAAAACGAGCCATTAGACAGCATTATATTCGTAAATCCAGATAATATCTGGGGTCTAATATGCAATATTTGACCCTCAACACTATGCGACCTATGTTTTGAAATTGAGACCTTGTGTTTGATCCATAGATTAAAAACTCGATCGTTAAAAAAAAAAAAAAAAAACCCACCTCAAAGATGATGTCTGCACCCACCTTTTAAACTATGGTTTGCATTCACCTTACCTGTAAAAAGAAAAAAAGCTTTAATGCTCTAGTAGAGTGTGATGGATGATATGCAGTCACTTAGAAATTACTTAAAAATTGCATATGTGGCATATAAGTAACTCAAACAAAACTGTCCAAATTATGGGGACATTTATTGTATGTTTAAAGTGAAGAAAGATATCAAATAATCCCATTTAAACAAATAAGTGTTCGTAAAGAAGAGGTTAGGATTGTTCGAACCAATATGATTTGGGGGACTGTGACTTAGCAACCATGGATTCAACAATTTCATCAGTTTAAATTACATTAACAGGTAAACAATTTCTAATTACATGCATATTATGTTGCGCAGCACGCCAACAACGCAGTGGGCCGAGATCCAATCTCAAGCCTCACCCACAAACGATAAACAGAAAGGAATATAAACTAGAAACAGATCAAAGCAATCCAAACAAACCACAAGACAAGATATACATGGAAAAACTCCAAACTAGGGTAAAAAATCACGGATGCAAACTTCCACTATGAAGAAACAAAGATTATAAGGCAAAATACTAACATCTCCCTTGGAAGAATATAGAAAACCCTTAGCCCACACCTTTAGAAATATTTTTCAATATTCCTCATCTACCTAGAAAAGCCCTAGGAACCCCTATTTATAGTTTAGGTAACTTCCCTTCTGTATCCCAGTTGCGAAAGGACTCAAATCTGCAGTTTCGTGCAAAATCGCGGAACAAACTGTGTAACGTACGACCGATCCTAGCTCCCCTACGACCGGTCGTAGACCCCTACGACCGGTCCTAGCCCTCCTACGACCGGTCTTCAGCCCCTAAGACTGGTCCTGAAAATTGCAGGACTGGTCCTAGACGGGGAAAAAATAGCACAACTCGCTGGACTTTGACTCGTGCTAGGGCTCGAACCTACGACCGGTTGAAGACGTCCAACGACCGGTCGAAGGTGACGTAATGTGGCTCCACATTCTCAATAATCTCTCACTTGGAGACACATTGCCATAAACCTTCGTCTTCTTCATCCGGAGTGCACCACCTCCTCGTCTTCAAGCCTGAAGACCAATGAACAGAGCTTCAGCTTCTCCCTTATGACCGCCTTGGTCAACATATCTGCAGGATTCTCACTTATATGAATCTTCTCCAGAACAATTGATCCATCTTCTAGTAACGAACGTATGAAGTGATATATGATGGCAATATGCTTGGTCCTAGAATGAAAGGCTGAATTCTTAGCTAAGTGTATTGCATTCTGACTGTCACTGTACAACTTGCAATCTACTTGCTTCCTGTCGTACTGATAGATACTATCTTCTGTAACTAAGAGACCCAACTGACTGCAGCACTGCCCAGAGTAAAGACATAACCTGTAGTGCTTCTTCTATTGTCGATATCTCCTGCCAAATCTGAATCCACGTAGCCTTGTAGCTTGATTTTCGATCCACCATAATACAGTCCTACATCCTTAGTACCCACCAGGTATCTGAGGATCCACTTCACAGCTTCCTAATGTTCCTTCCCGGGATTGTTCATGAACCTGCTAACAACTCTCACTGCTTGATCAATGTCTGGCCTCGTGCTTACCATAGCATACATGAGACTCTCAATCGCTGACGCATATGGGACTTTGGCCATGTAGTCCCGTTCCTCCTGTGTCTTTGCACCTTACTCCTTAGATAGCTTGAAGTGGTTGGCTAATGGAGTGCTAACCGGCTTAGCACCTCCCATATTAAATTGATCAAGTACCTTGGCTATGTACTCTTCCTGTAACAAAATCAATTTCTTATTTTTCCTGTCACGCTTTATCCTCATGCATAGGATTTATTTTGCAGCTCCTAAATCCTTCATGGCAAATTCTCTAGACAGTTGTCTTTTGAGATCTGAGATGTCCTTCATGCTTGAACCGGCAACAAGCATATCATCAACATACAGAAGAAGGATGATGTATGACGTATCAAACTTTTTCAAGCAACAACAGTGGTCTGCATGACATCTCCTAAAACCATTTCCCGACATGAAACTATCAAACTTCTTGTACCACTGCCTCGGGGCCTGCTTCAAGCCATATAGACTTTTCTTCAGTCTGCACACCTTGTTCTCATTACCTGGTGTCACGTATCTTATTGGCTGATGCATATATATTTCTTCTTCAAGGTCCCCATGAAGAAAGACTGTCTTAACATCTAGCTGCTATAGATGTAAGTTCTCTGTAGCCACTATACTCAAGACCATGCGAATCGTAGACATTTTCACTATCGGTGAAAATATTTCAGTGAAATCGATACTTGCCTTCTGTTGAAACCCTTTTACAACTAGTCTCGCCTTGTACCATTTCGAATCATCATGCTCCTCCTTCAGTCTATAAACTCACTTGTTATGAAGAGCTTTCTTACCCTTGGATAGAGTGACTAGCTCCCATGTACGATTAGAGTCAAGAGAGTCCATCTCCTCATCCATGGCTTGCTCCCACTTAACCCGTGTATCTGACTGTAATGCCTCTTCAAAACATTCTGGCTCACCATTATCTGTCAGTAGTAGATAATGTAAGGAGGGTGAGTATCGGACCGTGGGTCTCCTCTTCCGAGTAGACCTCCTTACAACCGGTGTCTGTGACTCTGCCTCATAATGCTCCTGTGCACGATCATCCTGTGGCGCTGTAACACCCATGTCTGGTAACTCTTCTAACTCTACGAATTCCTTTTCTTCGGCCTTATTTTCTTACACACTATCCTTATGCATCACTTTTTTGTTGAAGAGTACGTCCTTGCTTCTTATGATTTTTCTATTTTCTGCATCCCAAAACCTGTAGCCAAAATCATCCTGCCCGTAGCCTATAAACGTGCACCTCGTGAACTTCGCATCCATCTTGTTTCTTTGCTCTGCATCAATGTGAATATATGAAGTGCAACCGAACAATCTGAGATGTGTAAGGTTCACTTCTTTCCCAGTCCACGTTTCTTCTGATAGCCCACCATCCAATGGGGCTGAGGGACTTCTATTGATAAGATATACGACAGTATTTACAACATCTGCCCAAAAGGTCTTGGGCAACCCTGCATGTAACCTCATGCTCCTGGCACGCTCAAGGATGGTCCTGTTAATGCGCTCAGCCACACCATTCTGCTGCGGTGTCCCTGGAATCGTTTTCTGATGTTTGATTTCACTTGCTGCATTATACTCCTCAAACCTCTTATCACAATACTCTCTCTCATTATTAGATCTAAGACACTTTACTGTTTTACCTGTCTCGTTTTCTGCCATAAATTTTCACTTCTTAAACGCATCAAATACATTAGATTTATGCTTTAAGAAATAAACCTATAGTTTTCTACTAGCATCATCAATAAATGAAACAAAATAACGTGAGCCCCCAAGAGATGATACCTGTGCCGGTCCCCACACGTCAGTGTATACAAGCTCCAATAGATGCGTCTTTGGAGCGCGTCCTGTCTTCTTGAAGCTTACCCTCTTCTGCTTACCATATACGCAGTCCTCGCAGAATTTCAAGTCAAGAGACTTCAGGCCTGGTAGTTTTCCCTTTAACAATAGCACTTTCATCCTTTTCTCACTCATATGTCTCAACCTCTGATGTCATAACTGCCCATTCACTCCAGTTGATGCGACTGCGAGTGAACTATACGATCCTTAAGTCACGTACAAATTACCTTTCTTTTTGTCTCGAGATATCACCAAGGCACCTTTTGTGATCTTTCAGGAATCACTGGTGAATGTCGTCACATAACCGGTGTCAGCTAACTACCCCACTGAGATCAGATTCCTTCTCAAACTCGGTACATGTCTGACATCATTCAGTTTTAAAACCGTTTCATCTTTCTGATTGACCTGAACGTCCTCATTTCCAACAATACTGCATGGCTCATCATCACCCAGTTAGACTCTTCCAAAGTCACCAGACACATAATCACACAGAACTTCCTTACATGAAGTGGCATGAAACGAAGCACCCGAGTCTATAACTCATGACTCATTCCTTGCATCAAGAGATAAGATCAACGCCTCTGTGTCGCTCTCCTCAGACAGATTCACTAAATCCTTCCCGCCTTGAGAGCTTCCTTCTTGTTTCTTGAGCGCCCTGCAATCACTTTTCATGTGCCCCTTCTTGTTGCAATGCCAACACCCGTCTTTATCTTTCGGTCCCTTAGACTTCTTCCTCGACTTAGAACGCCCGTGTTTATTGCCTCCTCTGTTCTGCGATCTTCCTCTTCCTTTAACGTTTAGAGCATTCCCTGAATTTCCTGAAACTCTTGATGCCTTCCTTCTAGATTCTTCGCTGAGAATTAGACTGACCACATCATCAAATTTCAGGTTTGTCGACCCTAAAGAATTGCTCATAGCAATCACCAAACCATCCCAACTATCTGGCAGACTGGATAAGATCAATAGTGCCCTGACCTCATCCTCAAAAATGATGCCAACGGATTCCAACTGGTTCGTGACTGTATTGAACTCATTTAGATGTTCAGCCATGCTCCCACCATCTGACATCTTCATGTTGAATAGCTGTTTCATAAGATGAACCTTGTTGGATGCTGAGGGTTTTTCATATATGGTGGCTAAGGCTTCTATTAATTCTTTTGTCATTTTTATCTTTGATATGTTGAAGGCGACGCTCTTAGATAAAGAGAGTCGGATCGTTCCTAAAGTCTTCCTATCCAGTAAAAACTATTCATCATCTGTCATCTTTTCTGGTTTCTTCTCTTTTCCTTCTAGAGGAATGTAGAGGTCCTTCTGATATAGATAATTTTCTATCTGCATCTTTCAGAAGGTAAAGTTTGAACCATCAAACTTCTCAATTCTAGTTTTTTCATCTTCCGCCATCGCTCCCAATAGAACTAAACCAATAGCTCCGATACCAGTTGTTGCGCAGCACGCTAACAACGCAGTGGGCCGAGATCCAATCTCAGGCCTCACCCACAAACGATAAACAGAAAGGAATATAAACTAGAAACAGATCAAAGCAATCCATACAAACCACAAAACAAGATATACATGGAAAAACTCCAAACTAGGATAAAAAACTATGGATGCAAACTTCCACTATGAAGAAACAAAGATTACAAGGAAAAATACTAACTTCTCCCTTGGAAGAATATAGAAAACCCTTAGCCCACACCTTTAGAAATATTTTTCAATATTCCTCATCTACCTAGAAAAGTCCTAGGAACCCCTATTTATAGTTTAGGTAACTTCCCTTCCGCATCTCAATTGCGAAAGGACTCAAATCCGCAGTTTCGTGCAAAATCGTGAAACAAACTGTGTAACCTACGACCATTCCTAGCTCCCCTACGACCGGTCGTAAACCCCTACGACCGGTCCTAGCCCTCCTACGACCAGTCCTCGGCCCCTAAGACTGGTCCTGAAAATTTCAGGACTGGTCCTAGAGGGAAAAAAAACAGCACAACTCGCTAGACTTTGAGTCGTGCTAGGGCTCGAACCTACGACCGGTCGAAGACGTCCTACGACCAGTCGAAGGCAGTCCAATGTGGCTCCACATTCTCAACAATTAAGCATCAAGCATCGTGCTCAACAAGGGTATTAAATGACTATAAAAATGTATCTAGTTGAAACTTGGTTAGAGTGTATGCATTTTTCATCTTGCCAAAAGAAGAAAGATAATGAATAGTGAGTTGAGCATCCTTGGACCAAATGTTCACAAGGGGCTAATTATATAAGAGATTTAGCTGATTCACACTCTTCTTGTATATTAGAAGCTATGCATAAGTAGGGGTGTACATCTAGTTGAACCGAGTCATGCTTAGGCTCGGCCACTAGCTAACCTTCGCTTGAACTCGGCTCAGCTCGGTCCTCGAGCCTGACTGGTCAGCTCGGCTTGGTTCGGTCAGTAGCTCAGGCCAGTTCAAGCTAAGATCAAGCCGAGTTTGCCATTACAGCATTTTCACAAACACATGGACTACACCTTCAAAATCTCACTGTATTTGACACAGCAACATGGTTTTACAGGTATTTTATCAGACACCTTCTAAGCAACATAAAAATCAAGAAAAAAAAGGTGTTGGTTTCATATACATACCTTTGTTGCCACCGGCCACACTTATTTGAGTCATTTCATCAAACACTTGGTGAGCAACATCATTATCAAAGTAACCGACTCACTGAACTGATTCAATCCGAGTTCGATTCGAGTTGGGTTCCATCCGAGTTTGATTTGAGTTGGGTTCGATCCGAGTCGAGTCGAGCTGGGGCTAGCTCCAACTCGGCCCAAACTGATTTTCGATCTCAAAAAATCAACTCGACTCGGCTCGAACTCAACTTCGAATTGAGTTGATTCGAGCATTTTGAGTCCAGTTAAGTGAGCTAACTGAGCTAGCTTGGTTCATGTACACATCTATGCATAAGATATTAAAGTAACATGGAAAATTCTAGAGAATGATAAAATAATGTTAGCTAGCGTAGATAACTCTAGTTGGGCCGGTCTTAATTTTCCTAGGCCCCATGGGATACTCTCTCTCTCTCTCTCTCTCTCTCTCTCTCTCTCTCTCTCTCTCTCTCTCTCTATATATATATATATATATATATATATATATATATATATATATATATATATATATATATATATATATATATATATTGGTTGAATGCTCACCTAGACACTAGTTACTCGTGTGAACTTTTATGAGAACCCATCATAGCTGATTTGACTCCAAAATCTGAACGGTCCACGTGAAATAGCACCTCATGAAACACCCCAGGCCCAATTTTCAATTTGATTCAAAACTCTGGTGGGCGATGAAAAATGAAAACAGTTTCTTCCCTTGATTTACATTTCTCTTTGCTATGGCCCACCAAAATTTTAGATCATGGTGAAAATTTGTCCCCTAGGGTTTAATGGGATTCCACATCACATGGACCGTTCGGTTTAGATGCCCATGACATGGGTGCAAAGGTGCACATATGCGCAGGTGCGCAGGTAAGCATGACTCTCTCTCTCTATACACACACACACACACACACATAACACTTAACCTTGTCTTTGATACCATGTCAAATAATCACTTGCTTTAAAAGTTATAGCCATTAGATGATTAATGCGTAGGATTTTAACGCCAGTTTTCAAGTGGGGTACTCTTGTATACAAGAGTAATCTATAATAGTCCATAAGCTTTTTATAATATTCCTGACCATTAAATGAATATTACATAGCACAATCTTAATCATTTATGTGAAGTAGTTAGAATGTTCTTAGTTTCATATAAGTAGGATGTGTCTTCATTTATAAACACCCTTTGAAGTCTCTTGAGTTCTTAGTGTAATACAAAGAATTTATTAAAATCTTATATTTCTCTTACATCCTAATTAAAACTTTGGTGAAAGAACTTGGTGCTTTTGCTTGAGGTGCTAACTTGTCTACGATGAGAAAATGTATTAGTTGTGAAGTACCAAATGAAAGAAGAAGAAGAAGAAGAAGAAGAAGCTCTTGAGTCATGTACAATTTTGTTGTCTTTAAAATAATATTTGTACTCTACTGATTATTAGAACGGTCTTGCAAGAGAATTAACGACAATTCTACTTCTAACTCAAGCCTTCAACTCTACAACACCCTGATCCAAACCTCAAATGGTAGATGGAGTGAAAGATAACTCGTTTCAACACTGAGGTTTTGGTATCGATCCCTTGTGGGTTCTCTACAAGAAAAGTGTGAACCACCAATGTTGTGTACTAACAAGCTAAAAATAATAATAAAAAAAAAACCTTCAACTCTACAAGAGGATGTGTGCTTTGACTCGTAAGATCCAAGCAACACCCACCAAACACCCAAAAGGACACTTACATGCCGACGCCCAGCCTAAAAAACAATTTATAGGCTTGGATAGGACACTTTGGGCCCTTGGAGTGTACCTGATCAGTACCAAACAGATACAGTCACATACCATTCACGGCACCGCATGTTTATTTTTCTTCCAACCTGCTCATAATTAGTCACTTAGACCCGGATGAAGGTAAAACACAAATGTCAGCCTGATCCGAAACTTGTAGCCTCAAGAAGGTTTTAATGATGGGCCTTCAATTCCCACTGGGTGGTTCACTTGAGCCTTGGATCTATCTTATTTTCGGGCTCATATCCTAAAATGATTTGGAAAAATTGATTATACACGTCTGCCTATACCGATTCCTTCCATGCGGGGGCAGGACGCAATCAGCTTCCATGGTCAAGCATGCCGCATTTATACGTTTAGAAGAATGACATTGGATGGTCTGCACTCAATGGTCATGTGTTGCTTACCAGATCAGTCAATGGACTGGCCTTATTTTTATTTTTATAGGAAATGTGCTTACGTTGATAGCATTATCGCTTCGTAAAACCTTTGTCAACGCATATGCTTCCATTTCTTGGACGGGGCAACCACGAGACTTGGTCCGTATATCCTTATGACCGGACTATGTGGGGTCTACTATGATGCATGTGTTTTATACACGTTCTTCATTTGTTTTGTGAATTATTCTATGACATGAACCAAAAAAATGAGGCAGTTTACTAGCTCAATTGGACCACACCATAGGAAAAGTGGGGATATTGACGCCCACCATTGAAACCTTTCCATGGACCACCCTGATATTTATTTGCCATCCAACCTGTTCATAAGGTCAGCTTCACAGACCTGGTTGAACCGAAACACAGATATCAGCTTTACCCAAAACTTCTGTGGCCCCGAAAAGTTTTTAATGGTAGGTGTTCAATCCCCATTATTTCCTCAGGTGTGGTCCACTTGATCTTTGGATCTGCTTCATTGGGCCTTAAAATAATATAGAAAATGGATAGATTGTGTAATTAAAATACATATATCACAATGGGCCCTGCAGAGTCACCAGATATCCTTCGAGACGCCTCTAGAAGCAATTTGGGCCCCACTTACCATAGTTAGCAAAACATAGAAGCATATTGGGTAGTAAGTAACTCTAAGTAAACTCTAAGGGGCCCACTGTAATGTACGTCTTATCATCATGGTCTATCCATTTTTCTAAATTATTTTATACATGAGCCAAAAATTAAAGCATATCCAAAGTTCAAGTGGATTACACCACAAGAAACAAGAAACAATGTGAATTGAATGCCTATGGTTAAAAACTTCTTATAGGGATGGACTTCATAAATAGGTTGGATGACATAAACATTACTGTAGGCTCTAGGAAGGTTTCAATGGTGAACGGCATTATTCCAGATGTTCCAGTGGTATGCTCCACTTGAGACCTGGTATATGCTTCAATTGTAGGCTCATAAATACATCCATCGATGGGCTTCACAAAGTTTACTTAGAATGATATAGCTTTACGTTTTTTACACATACACTCATACCCAGACACCATAATGGATGTTGGAACCCATGACCTTAGTGTTGAAACTCTTGTGAGTCTACTACGGAGCCACCAGTAGGGACCCCTCAGGATGCTTGAGCATATTGAGTTAATTAGTTTGTAATCCGATTTTGCAAAAGACTAGCCTAAACTTGATAATTTTTTTAAGTGACTAAATGTTTTAAACTCTATGCTTTTAGAAACATAAGGGGGAGACACACACACACACACACATAGGTGGCATGCTCACCTGTGCACGTGTGCACCTTTGCACACATGTCATGGGCGGCATGCTCACCTGCGCACGTGAGCACCTTTGCACATGTGTCATGGGCGACATACTCACGTGCGCACCTTTGCACACGTGTCATGGGCATCTAATCCAGACGGTCCATGTGAGATGGCATTCCATGAAATCCCATGGTACCAATTTTCACCCTAATCTAAGGGATACACATGTGTGTGTGTGTGTGTGTGTGTGTGTGTGTGTATAATATTTGTATGTATGTATGTATGTATGTATGTATACATAAATAAATACACACACACACACACACACTCACTCATTGTGTGGTCGAGCTCATGGGAACTTCCCATGAGATCAAGCTGTGTGGGCTCCACTATGATGCATGTTGAACATCAATACCATGCATTTGATGCATCCCCTTTAAATTATGGGAACTCAGGTGGGCCATGCTATCTAAAATCATGTGAAGACATTCCTAAAACACATAAAAGCACTTGGTAGTGCCTACCTAAAATTTGGATGCATCTGAAACTTGGTGTGACCCCTCATCCAAGTGGGACATACATAATTGATGGGCTGGATTTATGAACCACACCTCGGTGGGCCCAACAAATGATTATGAATGTTTTAATGGGAAGGTAACCCTTCTTAGCTTTTGTACATGGTGTGGCCCACAAAGTCATAGATTGACTTGATTTTTAACCTTGAGTCCCACCATGGGGTAGATGTTCGACAGGCATCACAGTGGGGCCCACACAACTTGATCTCATGGGAAGTTCCCATTAACTAGACCAAATAGAACCATTTCCATATATATATATATATATATATATATATAGAAGTTGGTGGTTGCTTCTC
The DNA here is from genome assembly GCA_037074715.1 of Magnolia kwangsiensis. NCBI lineage: Eukaryota > Viridiplantae > Streptophyta > Magnoliopsida > Magnoliales > Magnoliaceae > Magnolia > Magnolia kwangsiensis. The sequence goes on from CM073582.1 coordinate 23,117,732, forward strand.
ATTGGAAGAATGGACCTGGGATTACATAGAGCAGCATACAACACCAACTTCAGTACTAATAGATACTAGAAAAGCTTTGTGAGCCTCATCGTTGCGTGTGTTTCATCTCTACATTCATTCTTTGGGAACTTATTTAGGGCATGAACCTAAATATGAGTTATGTCAAAATCTCAAGTGAATGATGTAACATGAAATGATAGTGATTAAAAACCCATAATTAAAAACTTTCCAAGGCCCAATGTAATGCTTATTTGCCATAACCTATTGATTAGGTTACACAGACCTCGAAGAAGGAAAAACACAAGTATCAATTTGATCCAATCATAACCTATTGATTAAGTTACACAGACCTCGATGAAGGGAAAACACGAGTATCAACTTGATCCAACACTTTTGTACCTGTCGACAAGTTTTTAAACTATGGATGTACTATCACCACCTTTTTCTTTGGTATGGTCCACTTGATATTTGGATTTGCCTGATTTTTGACATTATAACCTAAAATAAGCTTATAAAACACGCAAATCATGCTGCGGTCTATAAAGCTTTTATAGTACTAACCATTATCGATGTTGGTGCTATGTCCTACACTAGGCAATTCCAATAAATTAAATGGCTGGTCATCAATTTGATATGAATTTTATTTCATGATGCATCCATACCAATACTGGATTCATGATTTTATCTTACATGCATTTACACCCATACATTCATACTATTGTGAGAGCCACTCACATTATTGTGATAGTTGCAGCAAAGGATACTCGAACTCATGACCTCGTGTTTAAACTTTGGTGAGTCAACCACCGAAGCACTTTGTACTAGAATTTATGTAATTTATAAATGACCATATATTATTCATGGAATGAATCGGAATATTTCTATTTAATTATAGACCCCACTTGGGCACCATAGAATAACAGCACACAACAATAAATAATAATAATAATAATATTAGAAAATGAAAAAATCATATAGGAAATGTTGATGCTTAATTCAATCTTGATCGACGAAAAGATGGTAAAATTTTGATTTAAACAATGAGAACTTTGACTTTAACACGTTTCAGAGTAGAAAAAAGGCTTGAAAAAATGGCTAATGATTGGACAGTTAAACATAAAAACATCCAATAATTCCATCTTAACAAACAAGTCTGCAGGAATTAGGTGTTGGGATTGCTCAACTAATTTTATCTTTGGACTGCGACTGATGGCACTGAGTCCACAGTTTATGGTCAATCAAATGTAAGTATGCCACTTACGCAATTTTTCCGTGTATCAAGTGTCATACACTATCAGAGTATCAAATAACTTCTAAATTCAACAACTGCAGACACGCGACGTTTGGACTTTCTATGGGATAGTACGGTACTATCCGAACCACCGTAGAGATACGTGGCCAAAAAACGAATGCATATGGAAAATCACTGATCGGGCCATAAGATCCGATTGCGACACGTGGATCCGAATCGTCCAACACGATTGTCAGATGGCCGTATATTCGAAATCGGATTGCGTACTGAGTTACTCAGAAAACTCTTATCCTACTGAATAAACTCTGTTAGGCCAATCGTGAATTTATGTGGTTTATCTACGCCGTCCATCAGTTTTTCTAGATCATTTTAGAGGTTGACCCCAAAATTTAAGTATATCTAAATCTCAAGTGAACCACACCACAGGAAACAGTGGGAATAATGATTTCCACCGTTGAAGCCTTCCTAGGATCTACAGTGATGTTTACTTGTCATCCAACCCGCTCATAAGAAAAAAAATGCATGGATGAAGGTAAAAAGCAATCAGATTGATCCAAAAATTCTGTGGACAGAGAGGATAAAATAAATATACCACGGTGGGCCGCACAGAGTTTTCTCAGTACGCTTAACGTACTGAGTTACTCAGTAAGCAGTCCGCTTCCGTATATTCCCTGATTCGCTTCTGGGAACGGCGGGGACCACTTCTTTAAAGCCGGGTGAGCGAACACGCGAGTGCGCGTGCTCCCGCATCACGTGACTACTTCGGCGATCGGTGTCATGACAGACGGCAGATACTATTTCCAGCATATGTATCATATTTCATGCCTATAAAAGATCTTAGCCGTTCATAACGTCGGCCCACTTTAGAAAATAACTTCTAAGGAAACCCAACTGGGATGGATGATTGGATTGGGCAACTCGTATATTAGAAATACATTTGTAAGATAAATGATGACCAACGGTCTGTAGCCAACATGCATGTGTGATCTGGATTTTATCTTCTACCCAGGCCATTTGAACGGTTGATACTACCTAGTAGATGGTCCAGATCTATAACATGTATCATTTTTTCCTAAGTGGGACGCGAATTATCTCTTCTATCTTCGTCGCGCGGATGATAGTGGACTGAACGGTCAATATTTTAGTCTGAAAAAGGACGGAGTGGATTCTTCACTTCTCTGTTTAATTTTGGCTTTTATTCAACAGTTGATTTTTCATCCCAAAAATTTTCGTTCTGGGCCCCACAAATCGTAAAAAAACCCTTACGTGGTGGAGTTTTATATCATCTTCACCTGAGAGTGTACAGATGGTCCGTTCGTTTCAGGTGGAGAAGTGGCATTTTGTATGGTTCATTTTTCAAAAATGACACTTATTAGATTATCATGTACATCGCTTTTCCGTACTTCCACACATATGGTTTTAATGATTACCATGTTTATTACCACCCTTTGAAGGCCCACTCATCAAATGGACAAGATTATTCGAGATTTTTCATTATGTACAAGTTGGGTCCACCTTTATATTTTGTACAAGTTGGGTCCCATAAATCTAAAGGCTATAAAATAAATAAGTGTATTTAGGTAAGATTTTGTTCTGTCCAACGCTAGTTGAGGAGAGAATTTTGATCTTTTAATGGGGCTCGGCTTCTGAGATATTGGTTTAAGGTACATGGGATCTATGTGTACCACATGCCCTTTTTGACGGGCCATAATTGTGATGTGGAATGGCACGGTGGGATGTGTGTACTTCTTATATATATATTGTCTTTTCAAATATTCCTACTTTAATAAACATTTAATATTAAATACTTTAAATTTGTAATAAGTCTTTTATATATAAGTTACGGCTAATTCTAATCCTTAAGGAAAGAGTCCTTTCGCTTGTGGAATTGAATGGTATTGAATTGTATTGGATGGGATTAATATCATTATGGTAAAATGATTGTATGTTCAAAATATCATGATATTATAACCATCCAACTTCATGTTTGGGATAAAAAAATTTGAAAAAGAATGGCTTTATAAAAATCATGTTTGGTAGATCATGGAATTGTAACCAAGGGATCAAATTCACAACAGATGTCATCCACTTATATAGATATATAACTAGAATATCACATGTAAATGGTGTATATGAATGAACAGTATGGATAAATGCATGCATCAATGTGGGGCCCACATGTGTAGTGGATTTCAAAATCCATGGAAATTCTGAATTAGACTAACCGTAATTCTATTGGACTAAATGCAATTCCCTCCCACTTAATCCCAAATTTCCCCATCCTCTTCAAATGTTGGATGGAATTCAATGGGACCAAATGCAATTTTATCCCACATAATCTCATCTGATACCTTGCGCCAAACAGTCGTAAAGTTCAATCAAATAGAAATGATCATCTCTCTCTCTCTCTCTCTCTCTCTCTCTCTCTCTCTCTCTCCCCTCCTCCCCCCCCCCCCCCCCCCCCCCCCCCCCCCATGATCCACCATAGATTTCTATTTTCGATTGTAGTGCATCAAAGATGGAAGTTTCCCTTGTGTGATAGTGTGTGGTGGAACTAGTTGTAAAGACATTGACCTGGTATGCTTGATTCATCCTTCGTTATGTGGGTCTTTGGCTTAACAAGCCTACATGGTCTCTTGGTCAATTACATTTAGCTCCAAAAAATAGCAAGCCAACTTCGATTTCATTGTTTGTCCTTGGCCATCTCTAGGGGTTGACTATGTAGGGGCTGTTTGGATATAAGTAAATTTGTTTTTTATTATTATTATTTTTTTTATTTTTTTTTATAATCCAGACTTAGTTTTATCGTCACGGATTGGCTATCAATTATCTAGGTTATCCTATATCGGCTTAGTTGCTCTATTACCAATTTAAGCACCTTGGACAAAAATATCAAAGATAAAATGTGACATATGAAGATTGACGATGGTACATCTGAAATTTAGAGTGTTTAAGTATAGATACTATACATTTGGCACATATGATGTATGTTTCTTATTCAACAATTAAGAATAAATTTCTTCACAGTTATCTAAACTTTTAGCAAATATATACTATCTTTGTTACCCATCAAAATTTGGGACATACTATATTTTCTTTCATTTTTGTGCATAAATGAGTTTTGAAAAGAAGAAGCCATGTAAGATGTTTTTCTCATACATCTTTTGCACAACATATCTTAGGGCCTGTTTGGATCATAAGTTGCTTAAGATAATCTACTTATTCCACAAGTACTGCCTTTCTACCTCCTCTCTTTTCTCTCCCGATTGATGTTTCTCTTCAAAAACTAATAAAAAGTAGAAAAGTTAAAACAATTAACTGAAATGATTAAATACATTTAAATAAAAAAGTTATAAACTAATTATAAACCAAAATTACTTATCTGAAATAAGTCACTTATCTACTACTGTAAGTATTAAAAGTAACTTGTTTGGTGGTATCCAAAGAAGCCCAGTGTTGCGCAGCACGCCAACAACGCAGTGGGCCGAGATCCAATCTCAGGCCTCACCCACAAACGATAAACGGATGAAAATATAAACTAGAAACAGATCAAATCAATCCAAACAAACCACAAGACAAGATATACGTGAAAAAACTCCAAACTAGGGTAAAAAACCACGGATGCAAACTTCCACTATGAAGAAACAAAGATTACAAGGCAATATACTAACCTCTCCCTTAGAAGAACAGAGAAATCCCTTAGCCTACACCTTAGAATTACTTTTTCCTCTTTCTCGTCTACCTAGAAAAGCCCTAGGAACCCCTATTTATAGTTTAGGTAACTTTCCTTCCGCACCCTTGCGAAAGGCAACACCAAAATCCGCAAACTGTATCAGTTTTAGAAACAATCTGCGTAACCTACGACTAGTCCTAGGAGAGCTACGATCGGTCGTAGGATCCCTACGACCGGTCTTACAGTCCTTACAACCAGTCCTAGGACCCAAAGCAGCAAAAAACATCATCGCTGGATTTTGAGTCGAGCCGGTCCACGACCGGTCGAGCAGACCCCTACGACTGGTCGAAGACGTCCTACGACCGGTCGAAGGCGGCGTAGATGTGGCTCCACATTCTCAATAATCTCTCACTTAGAGACACATCACTAAAACCTTCGTCTTCTTCATCCGGAGTGCACGACCTCCCCGTCTTCCAGCATGAAGACCAATTAAAGCTGAACAAAGCCTTCGTCTTCTTCATCCGGAGTACATGACCTCCCCGTCTTCAAGCATAAAGACCAATTAAAGCTGAACAAAGCCTCAACTTCTCCCTTGTGACCGCCTTGGTCAACATATCTGCAGGATTCTCACTTGTATGAATCTTCTCCAGAACAATCGATCCATTTTTCAGTAACGAACGTATGAAGTGATATCTGATGGCAATATGCTTGGTCCTTGAATGAAAGGCTGAATTCTTAGCCAAGTGTATTGCACTCTGATTGTCACTGTACAGCTTGCAATCTACTTGCTTCTTACTCAACTCTTCCATAAAACCTTGCATCCACACCATCTCCTTGCATGCTTCTGTAACCGCAACATATTTAGCTTCTGTCGTACTGATAGATACTATCTTCTGTAACTGAGAGACCCAACTGACTGCAGCACTATCCAGAGTAAACACATAACCTGTAGTGCTTCTTCTGCTGTCGATATCTCCTGCCAAATTTGAATCCACGTAGCCTTGTAGCTTGATTTTCGATCCACCATAACACAACCCTACATCCTTAGTACCCACCAAGTATTTGAGGATCTACTTCACAGCTTCCCAATGTTCCTTCCCGGAGTTGTTCATGAACCTGCTAATAACTCACACTGCTTGAGCAATGTCTGGCTTCATGCTTACCATAACATACATGAGACTCCCAATCGCTGACGCATATGGGACTTTGGCCATGTAGTCCCGTTCCTCCTTCATCTTTGCACCTTGCTCCTTAAATAGCTTGAAGTGGTTGGCTAATGGAGTGTTAACCGGCTTAGTACCTCACATATTGAATCGATCAAGTACCTTGGCTATGTACTCTGCCTGTGACAAAATCAATTTCTCATTTTCCCGATCATGCTTTATCCTCATGCCTAGGATTTGTTTTGCAGCTCCTAAATCCTTCATGGAAAATTCTCTAGACAGTTGTCTTTTGAGATCTGAGATGTCCTTCATGCTTAAACCGGCCACAAGCATATCATCAACATACAGAAGAAGAATGATGTACGATGCATCAAACTTCTTCAAATAACAATAGTGGTCTGCATGACATCTCCTAAAACCGTTTTTCGACATGAAACTATCAAACTTCTTGTACTACTGCCTCGGGGCCTGCTTCAGGCCATATAGACTTTTCTTCAGTCTGCATACCTTATTCTCATTACCTGGTGCCACGTATCCTGTCGGCCGATGCATATATATTTCTTCTTCAAGATCCCCATGAAGAAAGGCTGTCTTAACATCTAGCTGCTCTAGATGTAAGTTCTCTGTAGCCATTATACTCAAGACCATGCGAATCGTAGACATTTTCACTACCGGTGAAAATATTTCAGTGAAATCGATACCTGTCTTCTTTTGAAACCCTTTTACAACCAATCTCGCCTTATACCGTTTCGAACCATCATTCTCCTCCTTCAGTCTGTAAACCCACTTGTTATGAAGAGCTTTCTTACCCTTGGGTAGAGTGACTAGTTCCCATGTACGATTAGACTCAAGAGAGTCCATCTCCTCATCTATGGCTTGCTCCCACTTAACCTGTGTATCTAACTGTAATGTCTCTTCAAAATATTCTGGCTTACCATTATCTGTCAGTAGTAGATAATGTAAGGAGGGTAAGTATCGGACCGTAGGTCTCCTCTCCCGAGTAGACCTCCTCACAACCGGTGTCTGTGACTCTGCCTCATAATGCTCCTGTGCACGATCATCTTGTGGCGCTGTAACACCCATGTCCGGTAACTCTTCCAACTCTACGAATTCCTTTTTCTCGACCTTATTTTCCTACACACTGTCCTTATGCATCACTTTTTCATTGAAGACTACGTCCTTTCTTTTGATGATTTTTCTGTTTTCTGCATCCCAAAACCTATAGCCAAAATCATCCTTCCCGTAGCCTATAAACGTGCACCTCCTGGACTTCGCATCCAGCTTGTTTCTGTGCTCTTCATCAATGTGAACATATGAAGTGCAACCGAACACTCTAAGATGTGTAAGATTCACTTCTTTCCCAGTACACGTTTCTTCTGGTATCCCATCATCCAATGGTGCTGAGGGACTTCTATTGATAAAATATACGGCAGTATTTACAGCAACTGCCCAAAAGGTCTTGGACAACCCTGCATGTAACCTCATGCTCCTAGCGCGCTCAAGGATGGTCCTATTAATGCGCTCAGCCACACCATTCTGTTGTAATGTCCCTGGAATCGTTTTCTAATGTTTGATTCCACTTGTTGCACAATACTCCTCAAATCTCTTATCACAATACTCTCCCCCATTATCAGATCTGAGACACTTTACTGTTTTACCTGTCTCGTTTTCTACCATAACTTTTTACTTCTTAAACGCATCAAATACATCAGATTTATGCTTTAAGAAATAAACCCACAGTTTTCTACTAGCATCATCAATAAAGGAAACAAAATAACGTGAGCCACCAAGAGATGATACCTGTGCCGGTCCCCACACATCAGTGTGTACAAGCTCTAATAGATGCGTCTTTGGAGCGCATCCTATCTTCTTGAAGCTTACCCTCTTATGCTTGCCATATACGCAGTCCTCGCAGAATTTCAAGTCAAGAGACTTCAGCCCTGGTAGCTTCCCTTTTGACAACAACACTTTCATCCATTTCTCACTCATATGTCCCAACCTCTGATGCCATAACTGCCCATTCACTCCAGTTGATGCGACTGAGAGTGAACCATACGATCTTGAAGTCACGTACAAAGTGCCTTCCTTTTTGCCTCGAGATATCACCAAGGCACCTTTTGTGATCTTCTAGGAATCACTGGTGAATGTCGTCACATAACCGGTATCGGTCAACTGCCCCACTGAGATCAGATTCCTTCTCAAACTCGGTACATGTTTAACATCCTTCAGTTTCAAAACCGTTCCGTCTTTCTGATTGACCTGAACGTCACCCTTTCCAACAATACTGGACGGCTCATCATCACCCAAGTAGATTCTCCCAAAGTCACCTGACACATAATCACGCAAAACTTCCTTACATGAAGTGGCATGAAACGAAGCACCCGAGTCTATAACCTATGACTCATTCCTTACATCAAGAGACAAGATCAACGCATCTGTGTCGCTCTCCTCAGACAGATTCACCGAATCCTTCCCGCCTTGAGAACTTACATATTGTTTCTTAAGCGCCCTACAATCACGTTTCGTGTGCCCCTTCTTGCCGCAATGCCAACACCCGTCTTTATCTTTCGGTCTCTTGGACTTCTTCCTCGACTTAGAACGTACGTGTTTATTACTTCCTCTGTTCTGTGATCTTCCTCTTCCTTCAACGTTTAGAGCATTCCCTAAATTCCCTGAAACTCCTGATGCCTTCCTTCTAGATTCTTCGCTGAGAATTAGACTGGCCGCATCATCAAATTTCAGCTTTGTCGACCCTGAAGAATTGCTCACAATAATCACCAAACCATCCCAATTGTCTGGCAGACTGGATAAGATCAATAGTGCCCTGACCTCATCCTCAAAAATGATGCCAACGGATTCTAACTGGCTCGTGACTGTATTGAACTCATTTAGATGTTCAGCCACACTCCCACCATCTGACATCTTCATGTTGAATAGTTGTTTCATAAGATGAACCTTGTTGGATGCTGAGGGCTTTTCATACATTGTGGCTAGGGCGTCCATTAATTTTTTATCGTTTTCATCTTAGATATATTAAAGGCGACGCTCTTAGACAAAGAGAGTCGGATCGTTCCTAAAGCCTTCATATCCAGTAAAAACCATTCATCATCTATCATCTTTTCTGGTTTCTTCTCTTTTCCTTCTAGAAGAATGTAGAGGTCCTTCTGATACAAATAGTCTTCCATCTGCATCTTCCAGAAGGTAAAGTTTGAACCATCAAACTTCTCAATTCTAATTTTTCCATCTTCCGTCATCGCTTCCAATAAAACTAAACCAATAGCTCTGATACCTGTTGTTGCGCAGCATGCCAAAAATCCACAAACGATAAACGGATGAAAATATAAACTAGAAACAGATCAAAGCAATCCAAACAAACCACAAGACAAGATATACGTGGAAAAACTCCAAACTAGAGTAAAAAATCACGGATGTAAACTTCCACTATGAAGAAACAAAGATTACAAGGAAATATACTAACCTCTCCCTTGGAAGAAAAGAGAAATCCCTTAGCCCACACCTTAGAATTACTTTTCGCTCTTTCTCATCTACCTAGAAAAGCCCTAGGAACTCTTATTTATAGTTTAGGTAACTTCCCTTCCGCACCCTTACGAAAGGCGACACCAAAATCCGCAAACCGTATCAGTTTCGGAAACAATCTGCATAACCTATGACTGGTCTTAGGAGAGTTATGACCGGTCGTAGGATTCCTACGACCGGTCTTACAGTCCTTACGATCAGTCCTAGGGTCCAAAACAACAAAAAACAGCATCGCTGGACTTTGAGTCGAGCCCATCCACGACCGGTCGAGCAGGCCCCTACGACCGGTCGAAGACGTCCTACGACCGGTCAAAGGCAGCCTAGATGTGGCTCCACATTCTCAACACCCAGACCGTTGGTCTGTTATGCTCGACAATGGATGGATCATGCCTCAAAAATTTCTTTAACATTGCAATTCAATTTATAGCTCATATGTAGAAGGTTGGTAAGAAAAATACAAGTCCATATTCACTTAAAAAGGTCCATTTTAAGTCCCTAGAAACTTCAATTAACTGTTTTCTTGGGGTATGGTCTATTAATAATGGGTTGAACTGATCCATGTCTTGGATCACTAAACCATGAACCCAATTTGTACAAACTGAAAACGTCTTAATTTATAAATGAGTTCAGCTAGGACACGCTTGTTTAAGCCATCCTTTAGGTGATGTCATTAACATGCCTGACCCAATCAGCTACTCAAATTCCCTGCCTTGTACCGTTGAATAAGTTCTTTTGGGCTGTGCTAATTTGGGCTCTTATTCACTACAAAGCCCATATATGGTCCATGTAGTTTAGCAGTGAAATTTCATAAATAATCATCTAAGCCCTTCAAAATTGATGTAGAGTGGGTCGCGGACAGTTTCATGGCCAAGATGGATCAGAAAAGGCCCGGTCGACGATAGAAGTGATCTAGACAGTCAGATCTTAGATCAGGCGTATCTCGCAATCTGGAATGAGTTATTGAGCGTAAAATATATGATTTTGGGGGTAAAAGGAGTTACTTTAGCCAACAGCCTGGTTACGCAAGACGGATTTGCGAAATACCCTGAATCGACGGTCATTTCCCTATTTTAATTCCGTTTTTACTCTAAATAGTAGGTTTGATTATAATTCTTCATTCGTTGGGTTTTAAGAGTTACACCCAATGTGAAAAGAGCTTAGAATAATTAGGAGAATAACTTGGTGAAGCCAAATGGGACACTTACTATTTTTGGCCAAAAACCTTGCGCACTAGTAGACATCATGGCTGTTCAAAAATAATTAGTTTACTATTTATAGTAAGTTATGAATTCTAGGAGTTTTAGTTATAGTTAGCTTCTGATTTCTTTCCCATTGCTTGGTATCCCTATTTAAAGGGTTGTGAACTTGTTATTTTGATTCATCAATCAAATTATGAATTTATTTATATTCTTCTTGTTTTTTTTCTTCCGGATTTGAGAAGTCTTTGTGAGGAGTCTAGAGAAGCTCCATGATTTTAGAGTAGTTATCCTTGAGGAAGACGATGATCGACCTCATCATGTTCATCCCTGCGTCAAAAATACATTAGACTCTCTTGGTTCAAAAAAAAAAAAAAAAAAAAAAAGAGTAATTGAAATAGGTGCTTTTAGCACCACAACCAACTGTTCAAGCTTCATGCCCTGTGGACGTGTGGTGGTCTGCATGTTGTTGCTGGCATACCATGCACAACATGGTTTGTGTTGTGAGAGTTGCTGAAATGTTGTCTTTTTTCCTTTGTTCTCCTCTTGCTATGTGAACACTACACTTTTGAACTATGTATTGATCTTTGTTGCTGTGAAAGATAACTCAGGGAGCTTGCTTTTGTGGTAAAGATGTTGTTTTGTTACTCGGCTTTGCTATTGGGGATATGCCTTGTTGTTAACTTAGTTTTTAAAATTTTCATATATGTGGTTTTTTGAAAATTTATCCTATGTCTAAGGTGAAAGTTGAAATGTGATTTATAGAGGGTCTTTACTATATAACCATTATTTAAGATATCTCCAAGTTAATTTTGGTCTAACGACGTGTGAACTGTACACATTGGCAGGGGGCAGGATGGTTGCTTGGATGCATTGTGGCACACTTGGTACATGGCACTTGGTTTGTGCATGTCGCGACGGGCTAAGTTAAACGGCCTTTGTCATAACTCTTCTTTTTTTTTTCGATAGACCTATCCATTGACCGTGGCTATTGAAGATTTTTGATGTTTTCTCTAAATCAAAATAACCCTTCAATTAGGTGCACCCCACAATGATGATCAAATGAACTAAAAATCTTGTTGATCCAATCAAGTTCGTGATGTTATAAATAAAAAAAATAAAAATGTACATTCTCCAAAAACCTCCAAATTCATGTGAGCCTTCCAACAATGAAATGAGCTTGAACATTATACAATGTTTGATTATCATGGGGGGGTGTGCATTTTGGATAGGTTGAATGCCATTCACTCATCACCTCGATCTACAATGCCCAACTCTACCTAGGAGTGTACATGAATTAATCTAACTCGCTCGACTCAGCTCGAAAAACCTTGAATTGGCTTGGTTTGAAGTTAAGTTCGATTCGAGTCAAGCTGGTTTTTAGAGCTTGAAAATAAATTCAAGCCGAGTTTGAGCTGGCCCTAGCTTGACTCGACTCGGTTCGATATATAACTTGAACCCGGCTCGACTCGGGTATTCTATGATGTTGTTCACCAAGTGTTCGATGAAATGACTCAACGAAGTGTCAGCTGGTAGCAAGAAAGGTATGTTTCATCTAACAAATTCTTTTTTATTTTCTTGATTTTGATGTTGCTTACAAGGTGTTTGATGAAATATCTATTATATTCAGTAAGAATTTGAAGGCGCAGTCCATATATTTGTGAAAATATTGCATAGGCGAACTCAGCTCGAACTTAGCTCAAACGGCCCAAGCTATTGACTAAACCAAGTCGAGCTGGCTTGTCAGACTCAAGGACCGAGCCAAGCTGAGGTGAGCTGAGGCCAGCTCGCGTCGAACCTCAGCTCGACTCGGTTCGGCTCGATGTACACCCCTAACTCTAAAAAAGTATTTTGTGGTAAATATCCTAAACGAAAATTCAACGTAACTGCCAAAGAATCTGCGATGTTCATATGTAAAGGCTTTGTGATTCCACAAGCATATGTTCCATTTGATGGGCTACAATCTTTAGATTTATTGTCTTAAAATTAGGCCATTTTACACTTTAGTCCACTATGGCAGAAGGCATATCACGTATGGCCACAAAAAAGGGATTTTTTTAACCATAAAGTTCCTCCAAAATCCACATTTACCAAGTGATGCCTCCACAACTTGAACTGTGGTGCTTTTGGACAGAGAAAATTATAAAAAAAAGGCTCTCTTATCGAGAATTTTGGCCTACGGAATCACACAGATCTAGATCTAGGATAGCAATTCAATGGCACCAAACACATACAAGAGAACTCAGATTTAACGTGGAAAACTCTTGTGGGAAAAAACTACGGCACAAAGCGACAAATCTCCACTATGAAAATAGAAATTACAAAGAGAGAGGACTTACCCGATTCGAACAACCTCGAATCTCACCCTTGCTACACCCTTTAATTTTTCTGTAACCCCTTTAAAAAGCTTTCCCATACCCTAGAAAAACCCTAGGAACACCTATTTATAGTTTAGGTAACTTCCCTTCTGCATCCCGGTTGCGAAAGGACAGATTTCTACAATTTGCAAAATCGCGGAACGAATCTGCGTAACGTACGACTGGTCGTAGATCACCTACGACTGGTCGTAGACCAGGGAGAAAAACAACACAATGTCTCTATACTTTGAGTCGTGTCAGGGCTTGAACCTACGATCCGTCGAGCACTTCCCACGACCAGTCGTGGCTGTCCCACGACCGGTCGAAAAACTTCAAAAACTTCAGATTAAAGACTTCTCTTAACACCTCGTTCTTTGAAAAGTAATGAAAGTCACAAATTTGAACGGCCCACATGATATGTGTGAAACATCCAATCCGTCCAACATATAGACCTTGCAATGGTAGCCACATGAACAAATCATTAGGCTAATTAAATCATGAGATAGGCTGCAATTGAATTTGGATGTTTTGAGTGGTATAATTTTTTTATTTTTATTTTATGGATTAGCTAGACTACTTTATGATTGGATCATCCATAATTTTGGTTCATCCATATAATAACAATGGCTGGTTTCCATCTATTGACGGGTTGGATGCTAGACACATATCACATAGGCCCCACGATTCTAAATCTCCACTTCATAAAGAAAATATCAAAAGGGTAGTAGTGTAAATTCATCTCTGAAAATTGTGGTGTCACTGTTTGGTAAAATCCCACATCCCATTCTAGAGGGATTTTGCAATAAAAATCCCAACTAACTATTTTAACGGTCAGTTAGAGAGATCGAAGCAATATTTCCAACATGATGGGAAGCTCAGATCTCGCACAAGTAGGGCATGTGCCCAAGCGTATGTGTCGATTTAGCAAGCTCTTATGCATGATTATTTTTGAAAAATGCTCCAGTATTCTGAATACACTAGTGCTCCTAGCTGTATCAGTTTTACTGGACAGTCAAATCAATTGATTTGAACTGTCCACTGATTCCAAAACACAATTCATTGATTACTGTAAAAAAAGAGCATTGATTGGATGATTCAATCAAATCCTTGATTTGTTTTTATTGTCTATACCCATCATTTTTCCTACCCATGGATGTGACCCTTACAATTACCTCGCAAAAGTGAGTAGTAGAATCATCAGCAATCCACGGTGGGCCCTAACAGTTAGATGAGTCCAGTTGTTGATAGATCTAGTTTTGTGGGAATCATCATGATCGACCATATTAAAGACCATTGATCAAATGGTTAGTATTTGTCATATCAATGTGAAGTTTTCATGATACCTTATGAAATGTTCTCTGGACGAGATGAACAGTCTAGATCAATGGATTGGACTCTTTAACTATTCTAGAGCAACTTTGAGTTGACCAGATGTTGTTCTCATGTGATTGTATGTGCCCTCTGATCTGGTATTTTGATGCATCCCTAAAGCTGTGGGGCATAAAACAATGGAAAATTAGGCTAATTTAATCAACAAGTGGGCCACACCATATAAAATAATAGAAAAATGCCCAAAAACCTACAAATTGAAGTAGTGTCACCGGCTGGATTGCCCTGATTTTTGTCACGGTGGGGTGACACGATGCACAGGTCGGATTCCATACACTCACCATGTGGGTCCCTAGCTTCAATCTAAGTATGTGTGTGTGTGTGTGTGTGTGTGTGTGTATGGTGGGAGTCATCCATTGTTGCCTATTGTGTGGCCCACCTATCAATTGGATTTTTTTAGTTTTTCATTATCCTCCATTATTTCTGGGGCCGCAACTGATGGACGGGTTGGATGGAATAGATGGATCATGTGGGCCCATTCTCCATTGATAATACACTTCTTCAAGATTCATTTTGATCCATGATTGGAGATTCTATGTTGTTTAATATAAATTATGAATATGATATTTCTTTTGTGGGCCACACACCATTTTCTATATATCTCAGGTCCATCCAAAGATGCCACCAGTTTGGATGTGCACTCACCCAATATAAAATTAAGGGTCCCTAGACATATGCTATTTTTCTAATATTTAATGGCTGAGATCTTCCCGTATATATATGGTGATATTTAAAAACTCTTAAAATATCCATATTCCTATAGTCAGCCATGTGAGGATCTTGAATCCGTAGGTGGGCAACTGTCATTTCATGATTTTGTGCAGGATTTGTCCGCGTTACAATAAGAAAAGTCCAGTCCAAAAGTAAGCCTGTCAGGCATCAGGTGCACCACAGCTGTTAAAAAAAACAAAAAGGCCAAGGGTTGGTATTGGGCAGAGTTCGGGTCCGGTCTGGATTTTCTCATCAGTTCGAACTGGCTATTAATCGGTCTAGAATTCAGGCCTGAGCCCAACCTGTGACCCGAGCTGTGGGTGGTAATGGTTCGGTTCAGCCAACTGGTTGACTGGTCCAACCCTATCCTGAAGTGGACTTGGCAAGCTGTATGTGTAGCGGGTCGGGGTCGATCGGGCTAGAAATGTAGCCCATTTTAGTAAACAGGGGCTTGGGTTGGACCCTGCCCACTATCGATAGGCTCCACCAGATAACTGAGCTGACCCAACCCATGGTCCGAAACAAAATAATAGAAGATAATCATACATACATATGTAGTATGTGTGCATTCACTAACTGGGTTGGGGTATAGCATGCTATACGTTTAAACTTGAGTA
Source organism: Magnolia kwangsiensis (assembly GCA_037074715.1). Classification (NCBI taxonomy): domain Eukaryota; kingdom Viridiplantae; phylum Streptophyta; class Magnoliopsida; order Magnoliales; family Magnoliaceae; genus Magnolia; species Magnolia kwangsiensis. The sequence goes on from CM073582.1 coordinate 23,133,627, forward strand.
GGTCAGGCCAGGTTGTCTGAGCTTAGGAGTTTCAACACCTGGTCAAGGGTTCGGGTACCCATAGGTGGTGAAATCCAGTGTGGTGTGAGTGTGTGGCGGTGTGTGTGCATGTGTTACGAAAAAAAAAAAAAAAAGGTTGTCTGAGCTTGGCCCATTTACAAGTAAACCGGCGGGGTCAATGGGGCCTATGGTTGGATGAATTTTAAGTGGGTTGGGTCGGACCACATGTTAATGGGGTTTGCAATTGGGTTCAGCCAGAATTCTTGGCTGGTTTAGTAAGTGGGTTGGGCTTGGACCCACTTTGACCTGATCTGAACAAGACACGTTGCAGGTTCGATCCATCTATACTAGGGCTGTCAACGGGCTTAGCTGGGCTGGGCCTTATACTACCCAATCCCAACCCAAAATCCTCTATGACTTGCTTATATTACCAAAAAAAAAAAAACCTATTGCCAGGTTGAATCTATATGACAATTTCTGTGCCTTGTTCAGCCATATAGGACCTGCCCATGAACACTGAGTTATCCAAGTTAAACGAAGAATAAAATTATAATTCTAATTTAAGTCAATCATGCATCTTATATTACAACATGCATTGAGTATGTATATATATGCCGAATGCTCAGCTACACACCGTTTGGACGGAACTTGTGCGAACTTTTTTGAGACCTCATTATACTTGATGTGAC